>CATIWK010393391.1:0-14111 GCA_949634005.1 Mallotus japonicus
TAGTAATAGCTTATATTCAATAAATTCTCTCAGGATTTAATTGAATATTACGTAAATTTAAAGAAAAAAAATATAGAAATTTAACAAATAAGGTATTCTTAAGTGATTATTAACTTGTAGTTATGTGGGTTGGGATTGCTATTAACTAACAAAATGGTGGCTAATTTGTGACTAGGGTTACGTAGAAACATACTTAGCAATGACGATTACTCAATTATTTTAGACTTGGCTTGCACATCTTTTAGACAAAGTAATTATCATAATTATCCTCATATTTATTTATTCTAATTTTAAAGATCTGACTGCACAATAAAAATAGTAATTCATTTAGCATTATATTAAAAAAAAAGGGTTAACAATAACTCTAGTCATTTTTATTCTCTTTTCTTTTTAGATTTCTTCATCAAATACTTTTATTATTTGCCACGATATCTTTTAGATCGGCGGTAGTCCCTCATTATTTTTTTATTTTATTTTGTTTTTTCATCCAATAAATACAGGTATTTAATCTGTTTGTATTATTTTTACTTTTTTTGTTCTTCATTCATGAATATATTAATCTCTTTTATGGGGTTTTGATGGTTCTTATCTATGGAGTTTATGGTTCTTTATATTATAAAACTTTTGTCAGTATTTTTACAATCGAACTCAATTAAAGAATATAGAGTCGATTTATGACTAATGAATGCTATAGAGTGAAGTATAAAGATTTTTGAATAAATCGTCGAGTTGCAAATCAAAATAGCTCTGTCAACGCGATTGAAAAATAGTGACGAACGGTTTCATATCTTCAGTGAAAATTTATTTAATACCTTTTTATTGTACTTTATTCATATTAACAAGATGTATTATTAATATTAAATGAATGAAAATTATATTTTTTCTAAAAAAAATTCATTTAGCATTCATTATAAAAGTGAAAAATGTTCACACATAAATTCGAAATCTTCATATATTATATAAATCAAACAATCCTGATTGATATATTCATTTATCCTCAATTTACTCTCAAAATTTTTATGCCAATTTGATTAAAATGTTAAAATAGGTTATTAATTGATTTATTTAGAGAATCAGTCTTGGCAAAAGCTTAGTGCTAAAAGCTAAATTAGATTTGGTTAGATCACCATGGGCCATTTCCATAATATGAGGTGGGGCATACTCCAACCAATAGCAAGCTTATGATATTATTAATCTACGTTGATGGTGTTTTAGGTTTAATAACTGGGATTTTTTTAGAATTAACTAAAAAACGGATAAATTTTTTAAAAATACGGGTAACTTTTTTTTTTTTCAACATATGGTATTTGGTAATATTTATTTTAAAAAATATGGTGCTTGTTTTTATATATCAGACTCAACCAAACAACTAAAATAATTGAAAATAACCAAAATAATGAAAATAACCACAAAAATAACTGAAATAACAAAAAATTAACAAATAATGCTCTTTTTTCAAGCCAATCTAATGGAAATAAAAAAAATAACTGAAAACAAAAAAAACCGACCGAAAACAACCAGAAACAACTAAAAACAACCGAGATGACGAAAACAATCAAAACGACCAAATATAATAACAAATAATGCTTTAGATTTTTTTAAGTCAATTTAATAAAAATAGAATCAGAATGAAAATCCGATCAAAATAAAATCAAAACAAGAAGAAGAAGAGAACTTAAAACTACCCAAGTATTAACAATTAAAAATAATGAAAATTAACACCTACCAATTACAATTCAACTGTACGATGGTGGTTTTTAAATAAAAAATAAGATGAAAAAGTGGAGATTTATAAAATGTAAGAATAAAATTTAATTAGAAAGTTTTATAGATTTGTATGCAAAAGATCTTAATCTATATATATATTAAATGCTGAGTCTTAAAGTTATTAAGTAAAAAATTTGACAAGTGTCTATCTTCATATTTGAGTATTCACCCTAAAATCTAATGTGTCAAATTTTTAAAAATCCTGGCTTTTATTAAAAATAAAATATTTATTATAGTTTTTTAGTATTATTTTTCAACTAAAACACTATTATACATATTCTAATACTACTCAAATTCTAAAATTTTTTATATAATACGTATTTGTTTAATCTCAAATCACTCAATCATTTTTTCTAAACCATTAAAAATTCTATTTTTAAAAATTTTCTTAACTATTATACATACTTCAATAGTAATTTAATAGTCTCAAAATAAATTCTATTATATTTAAAAAAAATGGCAATAAAAATTAAAGAAAATAAAATTAATGTAATATATTTTATTTTTAATTTATTTAGTTACTTTTTTCTCTTTATAAAAATTTTTATTTTAAAATATATATGTTTTATTCATTATAAAATATTTTAATTATACTACATCCAAAATACTACTATTTTTTTCATTAGAAATTATGTCTTTTATTATAATTAAAACATCCACCTTTTATTCAATTAAAAACACATTTTTCTTTTTATTTAACGTAAATAAAAATGCATAATTTATCAATTATTTTCTATTTTTATTTTAGTTCTCCAATTATTATTATTACTATACATATAAATAAATATATATATATATATACACACACATACTTTTAATAAAAAAAATTATTAAATAAAATTGTTATAATAACTTTCTAAATTTTCACTTTTATATTTAATTAATTTGTAGTTTTAAATTTATTAAAATTATTTAATAATTATATTAAAATATATATATTATTTAAAGTTCGTGCAATGCGCGGATTCACGACTAGTTACTCTATAATTTACTAAGACTAGTTTTAGATTTTAGAAAAGAGATTGAGAGAATAAAGAGATAGAGAAAAGATAAAGAAAGCATATAATTGAAAAAAACTGAAAAATAAAAAATAAACAGAAAAATATAAAACTAAAAAAATAAAAAAAATCATATCATGTAAAAAATAATATAACTGAAAATATTAAGTTCAAAATTAGTGAAAAGTATAATTTTACCTTAATAATAAAATATGTCATATCGCCTTGACCGTATACTACCTTTTTTTTTTTTTTTGGTCTTTACCATACCACTACTTCGTTCACACATCTAACTAATCTTATTGATAAAAGCTTATTTAAAATAGAATATTCAAGTTTTTTTGGGTAATTATATAATAAAAAGATCCAAATTTGGTGACAAGGTAAGTTGGTTTTTTTTTTTTTTTTTTTTTTAGAATAAAGTTGGTTTTGCTTTAATGAAAAGAATTATATAAAATATTTTTTGGGCAATAAAAAAATTATATAAAATTATGGTCCAGCTTTTGCACTTTTTGACAGAAAAATAATAATAATAATAATAATGAGAAAAACAATGTTGGGGTATTTTTATTGGTCTATTATCAAAAGAATAAGGACAAAGAGAAATGGGATGATAACAAATTGCTTCAAACCAAATCATTTACATTTGTTTTTATATAAGATTTAGTCAAACCTTTGAATCAGAGATGATTCCAAGAGAATTCCAGCTGTGTTCATTGTTGTTCTTCACAAATTATATATTATCATAATTAATTTACTTCGTTAAAGTTACTAGCATGTAAATAAATTAAAGCTATAAAAAATTTAAGTTCCCTCCGCACATTCATTTTTTTTTATTTCATCTATATTTCATAACCTAAAAAATTCTAACTATTTTAAAGTTTAATTAAATGAATTTATAAAAAAAATAAAATTTTTCTCGCACCTTTTTTTCTCTATTTATATAATGCTTGAAATCTTATTTAAAAAATTTTAATTTTTTACCATTTAAATCAATAGATGTTGATTGGCTAAAAAAAATCAATAGATGTTGATTATCCACATGTATGATGATAGTTTTAATTTTTTTAATTATATGCATGGGATAATAGAATTCAACTACGATTAAAACATATTAATTAATACAAAATGTTTAAAAAAATTAAATATATATTTCAAATACAAATATTTTATTTTCATGGATTGCCCAAAATTCAAAACTTAACAATTTGGCATTCAAGTGACACCACTTTAATTTGAAAAAAATAGCTTCACAAATCATAACATCAATGAGAATATTCCATTATTACATTCAGATGTTTTCTTTTTTTCTTTCTTTTTTATTGTTTCTTGAAATTATATCATTTAAAATATTATTAATATATACAAGAATCTTGACATCCAATCCAATGCAAGGAATTGTTTCTCAAAACTTCAGAAAATTGAAAGAGAATAATATTTGGAATCAAATAAGTATAAAGAATAATTCATCCATTTTTTTAATAAGAAAGTCATATCATCTAAAATCAATAGATTATATAATAGAATCCTCTCCTTTAAATTGATGACAATAAATTTTAAAACCTTATATCTCATGATAACTTTGGAGTAAAGTTATTACTTTACTACTCCTTTTCTTACACTATTTCTAATTTACGACTAATCATTTTAGTTAGTAGCTTACTACAAGAGATAATACCTATATACATCTTACTGTCCAAAATAAGAAAAAATATATAAACTCAAATCTTCAAATAATTTTAAAAAGATGGTCAAATTTCACAATTTTATTTTTCATTTAATAAAAATTTAATGAATAAAATTTTATTAAATTATACGACGATATTAATGAATAAAAAAAGTTTTAAATTCGAATTCTCTTTGTTCTATATATTAAAAAGATACAAAAATACAGATATATTAAAAAAGGTATGAAACATATAATTCATTAAAATTTATTAATTGTGACTATAAAGTAGCCTGTCTAAGTGGCCATTAACATATTGTCTTACTAAATTAGTGAAGTTAAATTTGAAGTTAAGGCAATAATCAATTAGGTCAGCAAGTGAAAATAAATCCAGCAAATGATAGAGGAAACTTGACCTAACACATAAAGTTTGTCTCCACAAGTTGGAAGAAGCTTCAACAGGTTCACTTAGACAAGCTGTCAAAGCAAATATTGTGTGTCCCATAGATCAAGAAAAATCCTTGGTTTTTCATTACTCTATAATCCTTTCATCATCATCTTGTTCACACAAGGAATGTCCATTTAAAAGCTTACATATATATTGATCCCAATCCACCTTTTCAAGCAAAAAAAATCCACACACCATACCATGATTTCACATGGTGGGCACATGCAATGCAAGTCAATGGTCCATTGCCTGGAGAAGTCATCCCTTTTGTGAATAAGAAACCATGCATATATGAATAAGAATTAGTTGGACCAACCTAAATGTTGCCTTGTCATCCATATCTTACATTTTTTGCTATTGATGGGTAAATCTATTAATTAATGAGTAATCATATGAACATATATATTTATGGTGAGAGTGTCTTGATTTCCATTTTTATGCTATTAAACACCTTCAAAAATTAAAAAAAAAATAAAGAAATATATAGGATTAAAGGAAGAAAAAAGTGAAAAACCTTTGATTTTTGGGTTGTACAATCTTAATCATAATTGTGTGTATATGATTCACTATATTTCTAGCACAAGGGAAAAAAAATTAGAGATGGAAAAGAAGAGTTTTGTTTATGTTAGTTTTGATTTGGTTTAGAGATTTATATGTATATGATTATGCTCTTGGGATGAGCAAGAAATGATTTAAATAGCTAGGCAAACCATAGTATATAATCATTAGTACTAGTGATGCTAAAAATAACAAACTTAAAACCCAAGGCTTCATTTGCCATCAAAATGAATATAAAATAATGGGTGGTTGGTTTGTGAGAGAAAACTATATTTATCCCTTGTTTCTAATTTTTTAACAAATAAATACATTAACTCCTTCAAATAAATAAATAAATACATTAACAAAAAGAATGTTTATGAAAAATATAAATTAGTAGCAAGCAATAAAAATAAGTTTAAAATATGTAGGTTAAAAAGAAATGGTTTATGAAACAACATTTTGCTTCTAAAATTTTTAAGCGTAGTGTTTTATATATATTTCAAACCTTTTGCTTTTTTTTTTTTTCAAATCATTATTTCATCTTTTATATATATATATATTTGATGTTTTTGGTATTCGGTAATTATAAATACTTCAATTATTTTAAAGTTCCAGCTAGATAGACTCATAAAAAGAACAAAATTCTTCCAATTCTTATTTTCTTTATATATAAAACTTGAAGCTGAGACATTTTTTAATTTAAATTTTTACTAAACGAACAAATATGGATTGTTATTATATATTTTTTTACATGTTTTAAGCATCATTTTTAACAAGGAGAAGCAGAAAATAGTTGATAAAAATCGATAAATTGGCACTATTTTTTTTTTCGAACTAAATTGGCACTATTTAGGTATTAAAAAAAAAGGCAAAATAAATTTGATTACCATACAAAGCGCAAAGAGTACTAAACTTTAAATTTGTCTTTTACCTAACAAAATATTATTATTATTATTTTTTTTTTTTGAGCGAATAACAAAATATTATTTGGTCATTAGGAGGAGAATAGTATGCCATGCCATGCCATGCCATGCTCTACCATACTATGATCTAATCTAACCAAATCCTAAACATTTGTCAACCAATAAACCTCTTTTCCTATTCCTAACCTACTTCCCACCTTATGTCACTTTCACTTTTTATACACCCATCACAAAATTTATTTATTTAATCTAAAATTTTATTCATTAAATTTAACTAAAATCATTAAAAATTTAAAACTAAACTAAAAAAACGATTATAATTTATAAATTTTTTTTGTTTATTTAATAAATTTTTATTTCTCAATAAAATTTTAACTTAATAATTTTTTTTTGAGAAGAAATTTTAACTTAATAATTCAACACTAAAATTTTAAATTTTCATCAATAGATATTATAAACTTGAGTTATTATATGTTGTTATATAATTATTTGAGTATATTTGGTTTTTTATTTATTTTAAAATATATTTAGTATAATCTCTAATATAAAATATTTTAAAAAAATTAGTTGTGGAATGATTTTTTTAAAATTTTTAAATTCTATCTTTTTAATCATTTTTCAAAATTCAATTTGAAATTTTTAACATCTCATGTAACTATTTTTTAAAAAATTGGCAACTTTATTTAATTTTATCCAACCAGCGGAAAATGAATAAATTAAAGAATAAAATATTTATGTTTAAAAAATAAATTACAATTTTTTTTTTTAGAAAAAGGGAGTCAACTAATAGAGCTGTTCTCACTTCTCATACGCCATTACACCCGGGATACCTCCTTTATTACCTTCTAACCTCTTAACCACCACCTCTTCAAAAAAAAAAAAACGTCTTAACCACCACCATCATCACCACCAGACCACCTCCGCCGCTACCACTGTCTCCTCCACCACCTCCACTACCTTTAACTCTAACCTCTTCATTTTTTTTTAACCCTAGTTTAGTTAACTCTTTGTTTCGCTATTTTGTCTGTTGGATAAAAGAAAAGAGAAGAAAAGACCTTTTCTTTTCTAATTTTTGTTTTTCCTTCTCTCGCTTTCTCTGAATAACAAAAACAACAATTACTGCTCAGACTTGTTACTTTACAAAATCCATTCCCCAAATAACGGCAACTTCTCTCTTCTCGTTATAAATCCCTCAAAACAAGCATTGATTTTGGTTTCGATTTGTGGGTTTCTAAGGAAGAAGGAAAAAAAAAAAAAAAAAGCTTATGTTAAGGCCAAAGAGGAGAAAATTTTTCTGAAGCTACTTTGAAATTCTGAGATTTGGGTTTTGTTTTTGGTGCATTTTGTTTCTGGGTTTTGAATATTTTTAGATATGGTGGTGAAGATGATGAGATGGCGGCCGTGGCCGATATTGGGTCCTCGAAAATACGAGGTGAGATTAGTGGTGAGAAGGATGGAGGGTTGGGATCTGGTCAAGGAGAATAGTGATGGAGATGAGAAAGATAAATTAACTGTTGAGATTCGATGGAAAGGTCCCAAATTTGCGTTGAGTTCGTTCCGGAGAACGACAGTAAAGAGGAATTTTACAAGAGAAGTTGAAGTTGGTTCTGTTTCTGCTAGTGTTGGTGGTGGTGGTGAGGATGATGATGATGATGGTAAAAGAAAGGGTGTTGTTGAATGGGATGAAGAGTTTCAAAGTCTGTGTACTTTATCTCCTCAGAAAGAGAATGTGTTTCATCCATGGGAGATCGCTTTTACTGTCTTTAATGTGAGTTTTGTTCTCTCACCAATTTTTTTGTTCTAATTTTTTTTTTTCTAAAAAATTTTATTCTTTTGTTGTGCTGTAAAAGATTTTGCTTGTCTGAAATTGGGTCGAGATTGAGGAATTCAAGTATGTGCAGATTAATGTCTGTTTTTGCTTTTTTCTCTTTATTTTTTTTCTTTTCGTAGATTATTGTATCTGTTAGTCAATTTGAGCGTATGGAGGATTCTTAGTTTATCCTTACAGATTTAAAATTTTTATTTTAATTAAGTTTGAATACTTCTGGTACTGTTGCATCCTTTTGGATATTGTTTGACTGATAGTCATGTTTCTGTTCAAAGTTGACAATTGGAGTTCGATCTGATTAATTGAAACCATTTTTTTAATATGGGACCTCTATGAAGTATGATCAATGATTTGATTTTAAATTTTTGTCCCTTGACTGGAGCTGGAATTTTAATCTGCTGTTTAGGTTTTTATGTTTTCTGGTTCTTGGTCAGAGATATCTGTCCAATTTCTGGTATTCATTTATACATGAATAGCTAGTTCCCCAAGTTTTTGTTTTTGTTTTTTTTTTTTTTTCAGAATATTTTTTGTTGACTTCAGTCACAAACCTTTTTGGTGAGAACTTAGCTTCTGCTTTCTGATCCAGGGTATGAATCGAGGGCCAAAAAACAAGGTTCCTGCTGTTGGAACTGCATTGCTGAACCTTGCTGAATTTGCTTCTACTGCTGAACAGAAAGAGCTGGAATTAAGTCTCCCTCTCTTGCTCCCTGCTGGTGCTCCTGAGCCTTGTGCCTTGCTCTGTGTATGTGTTTTAGAACTTTTTACAATGTCCAACTTCATTTTGTGTGCTTCTTATCAATTATTGCCTAGCCTTCCCAGGTTTCTTTGTTCTTTTAGATTTCATGATCATGTAATTTTTTTCCTTTGATATTTTCCTAAAGGATGGTGTGTTGGAACTCCACCTATAAATAAACTTTAAACTGGGAGATGAATTACCTATAGGTATCCATCCTTAGGTGTCGGTTACATTATTAAAATTTCCATCCTTTTATTCAAAGTTTGTATTGATAATGCAGATATCACTTAGTTTGCTGGAATTGAGAACTGGTCAAGAAGAGCCAGTGCAGAGAGCAATAGTTCCTGTTTTATCACCACCTCAGTCAGGAGAAACTGTCTCAACTGCAAAGGATGAGCTTTCTGCAATTAAAGCTGGTCTCAGAAAGGTAAAGATTTTCACAGAATATGTATCCACTAGGAGAGCTAAAAAGGCTTGTCGTGAGGAAGAGGGAAGTGAAGGGAGGTGCTCTGCCCGGAGTGAGGATGGTGAGTATAGCTATCCATTTGACTCGGACTCAATTGATGATTTTGAGGAAGGAGAGTCAGATGAGATCAAGGAGGATTCTAGCGTTAGGAAGTCATTCAGTTATGGGACACTGGCTTATGCAAATTGTGCTGGAGGATCAGTTTACTCTGATATGATGAAAAATGGTGAAGATGAGGATTGGGTTTACTACAGCAATCGCAAGTCGGATGTGGGTTGTTCAAACATGGATGATTTAAATTCAACTGCTGAGCCATCTCTCTTTCAAAGCTCAAAGCGCAGTATATTGCCTTGGAGGAAGAGGAAGTTGAGCTTTAGGTCTCCAAAGGCAAAAGGAGAGCCACTGTTGAAAAAGGCATATGGAGAAGAAGGGGGAGATGATATTGATTTTGATCGCCGGCAGCTTAGCTCTGATGATGCCGATGCTCTTGGGGTAAGATCAGTCATTGATATTTTTTATGGTTGAATTTGTGGGCCTTTTTTATTATTAATTCCTTGTATTAATTCTTGCTGTGATTGATGGCAACTGATTTGCAGAGTCACAAAGCAGATGAGGATTCATCAGCACAACGATCATCAGTTTCTGATTTTGGAGATGATAATTTTGCTGTTGGCAGTTGGGAACAGAAAGAAATAATAAGCCGTGATGGACACATGAAACTTGAAACTGAGGTCTTCTTTGCTTCAATTGATCAGCGAAGCGAGCGGGCAGCAGGTGAGAGTGCATGTACAGCTCTTGTTGCTGTCATTGCTGATTGGTTTCAGAATAATCATGATATCATGCCCATCAAGTCACAATTTGATAGTCTAATTAGGGAAGGGTCATTGGAATGGAGGAACCTCTGTGAGAATGAGACCTATAGGGCACAATTTCCAGACAAACACTTTGACCTTGATACTGTCCTCCAGGCCAAAATACGTTCTCTTTCTGTTGTTCCTGGCAAGTCATTTATCGGATTTTTCCATCCTGATGGAATGGATGAAAGAAGATTTGACTTTTTGCATGGTGCCATGTCGTTTGATAACATTTGGGATGAAATTAGTGGCACTGGATCAGATTGTCCTAGCAATAATGAACCTCAGATCTATATTGTGAGCTGGAATGATCATTTTTTCATCCTCAAGGTCGAACCCGAAGCTTACTACATAATTGACACGTTAGGGGAAAGGCTTTATGAGGGATGCAATCAAGCATACATCTTGAAATTTGACAGAAATACTGTCATTCGCAAATTGCCAAATGCTGCTCAACCATCTGATGAGAAAACAATAAGTGATCAGCAGATTGTGGTGGTTGCTGTGGAACCCAAGAACCAGGAGGTGAACGCAAAGGCGGAGGCTTCTGCGTCAGGGGAAGCAGTAATGAAGCCTGATGTACCAATGAATGGTGAGGATGAAGGGGAGGAGGTTTGCCGAGGAAAGGACTCTTGCAAGGAGTATATAAAGAGCTTCTTGGCTGCAATTCCAATCCGGGAACTGCAGGTGGATATTAAGAAAGGTTTAATGGCATCAACGCCTCTTCACCATCGTTTGCAGATTGAGTTCCATTACACCCAGCTCGTGCAAGCACTGCCTGAAACTCGTGCAGCAGATGTGATGATAGCACAAACCGAACCAGTCGATGTTGCAATAACAGAGGTTGGCTCTTAGAGACCTAAATGTATATCTTAGGAAGTGTGATTAGGCTAACTTGTTTTAATTTGTTAATGGATTTCTTATGAGGTTAATGGGATTAACAAAGAGGGAACCTACTACAAGTTTTTGAGGAGTTTGGAAGAGAAAGGTTGGTGTTTATTCTAAGTTGGTTATGAGTTGGAACCTATGTTTATTGTTTCTCATGTTGGCACTTGGCACCTTGTCTGAGTCTGTTTGTCAATATTAGTGACTAATTTTAATTGTGACATTTACGAATTTCTGATGCTCTCATCTTTCTTGGAGAAAAAGGTGCTGTTTTATGCAAGACTGTGATTTCTCTTTCAGCCTTTAAATTTCTGCCACTTTTTATTGGCATCTTTCAAATATTATTTACTCCTGCAGTCTGAAGATATCATCCAGCTTTATTTTTCAGCTCCTTTCTGATTACAAATTCCTATACAATGGCAATGATGTCTATCTCTATACCTTTATGTTTTAGGTGTTATAGAAAGAATCTAAATGGCTTTAAACATTCTAGGATTCTGCTTATTTGCTTATTGTTTTGATTGGAATCGTATATACTTTTCCCGATATTGTATAAGCTGTAAAGAGTAACTTTTGGAGTTTATTGTTTTATTTTTCTTATTATTTTTTTTTAAAATGAAGGACATGAAAATATTCTTTGAACTTTTGATTCTTTTTCAGTGGAAACATTCCAACCAAAGTTCCCCATTTTCACACTTTTTAAAACTCTTTTCCTTGACTGGTCTCATGATTAATACGCTACAATTAGAATCAACAACCATAGAATCAGTAGGTAAAGGGTTGTTCTTGTTTAAAAGATGTCTCGATTTCGAACCGTGCTGTATTTAAAAATGTTGAAAGACCTTTGTGCTCTTATAATTTTAATTAAATCAGTTAAAATTCCGTTCAATAAATTTTATATATCAATGCATTGATATACATATACACACACTGCAAATAAACATTAACAATTTATACATTTTCCTCTCTTTTCAATAGAGCAAGATTTGCAAAGTTAGTCTTTCCTTTATAGTCTAGTGGTGCGAGTTTAAATAGGCATGATACTTTATCTTATTTTTTAAATAAATATAAAAGCATTGGGTCCAGTTGAGTTAAAAAAAAAAATATACATAAATTAATTTTCTTTATTTTAAAATATCGAATTGATCATAAACACTTCCCACATATATTTTCTATAAACCTGCCCCAGCAGTGCACGTTCAGGTTATATACTCCAAATATTCCATAAAAGTAGCTTTAGGTTAATCGTATGATCAGGCTATCAAGTAGTCATTTTCATGTTTAAATAATAAAATATGTTCATCCAATTTCTAATGACCTAAACCTAACCAAATCTATGGAAAAAAAAAAAAAAGCAAAAGCAAAATAAATTAAAAAATTAAGTATTTATAAGGACTTAGTATGCTATAGCTTTTAAAAGTAATATATAGAGATTATAAAAAAATTGCAGTTCAAAGAAATATATAAATAATAAATGAGGAAATTTCATTCAGTGGCCTAGTCAATGCACATTTTTTCGTTGGTGGCCGCACTTCTTTTTTTTCTTTCATATCTATTTTCCTTCTTTTCACTTTTAGCCTAACTTTTGCTTCATGTTTTCATTTCACAAAATCGACGTTTCGCATTTTTTTTTCATTTTTTTCTTTAAGTTTCTTTTATTTTTTATTATTTTTGAAGTTATCTTTAATTTAAATTTACTGTATACATTTATTTGATTTTTATATTTTAAATAATTTAATTTTATATTCTAAATAACAATTTTTTAAAATTTTGAAACTTACTATTATTTAGAATATAAAAATTAAGCTAATTAAACTAAAAATTATCCACAGTCTTCAATAATTATTTAGAACTTAGAAATTAAACTAATTAAACTAAAAATTATCCATGGTATTTAATAATTATTTTTTCAATAAAAATAACAAAAAAAATTATGAAATATATCAAAGAAATCATTATTTTTTTTATTATTGATACTAATAAAAGTAAAAATTACATTTATAATCTTAATGTTATTATTAATGATGAAAAAATTGAAAAAACACAAACATCAACAAAAATAAACAAAAATCAACAATGGCAATTTTTTGTTATTTTTGTTGATTTTGTTATTTCAGTTGTAGTTTTCAATTGTTTTTGTTGTTTCTCTTTGTTTATATTTGTTCATTTTTGTTAAAAATAAAAAAATAAAAATTATGAGATATATAAAAAAATCATTATTTTTATCATTAATACTAATAAAAGTAAAAATTTTATTTATAGCCTTAATTTTGTCATTAATAATGAAAAAATAATTCAAATAATAATACAAAAATATACAGCAATCAACAATTGACAATTAACAAAAATCAACAGCATAAAATTTTGTTGATTTTTGTTGTTTTGTTGTTTCAGTTGTTGTTTTTAGTTTTTTTTTTTGTTGTTTCGTTTTGTTGATTTTTGTTTATTTTTTCAGCTTTTTTTTTTGTTGTTGATGTTACAAATATATCATAAGAATTGTAAACTTGTTACATATTGATGATCAATAAGTATGAAATAATTTTTTTTTTAAAAAAGAAGTTTAAAACATTTTAATAAACAAATTAAAGTAAAAAAAATAAAATCCTTATTCTTTAAGAATATAAAAGGAGAAAATTTTATTTATTTATTGTTGTTACAATAGTTGAAGATATTTATTGTTTGGTTTAACAACAATTGAAGATGTTTAGTTTATAATTATTTATTTGAAAAAAAAAGGTCTTAAGAGAAAAAAATATTGAGCAAAAAAAAAATGTTGAAAATAAAATGAGACAATACCTTAAAAATAAAAAAAAATGTTGAGCAAAAAAGGTTGAGAAAAAAAGATGAAGATATTAGAAAAAAAATGAATATAGTACTATACAAATAAAAAAATGTTTAGCAAAAAAATGTTGAGAAAAAAATAAAGATAGTAGAAAAAATGTTGATAAAAAAAACATTGAGAAAAAAATAAATAAAGAAAGTAAAAAAATATTAAAAAAA
>CATIWK010393396.1:0-10329 GCA_949634005.1 Mallotus japonicus
TTCATGTGTGGAATGGTTAAATAGCTTTAAAATAAAAAATTAAAATTAAAATTTTGCTACAATACACATATCTCATTAGATAATTTTTTTATTTAATTATAATCATCGAAATATATATATATATATATAATGATTGATTTAATAATTTTTAATTTTATTTATAAAAATATATAAATATATACGGAAAATTTTTAAAATTTGAGAATTACGAAAGGTTAATTGTATGCATTTGGGGTGAAACTATGCAATTAGCCGTATTTTTCAATCTCCAAATAATTTTAAAGATCATCCATTAGATAAGCTCGAGCTATATAATTGTATGTATTTGAGAAATACGAAAAGTTAATTGTATATATTTGAGGTGAAACTATGCATTTAGCTGTATTTTTCAACCTCCAAATAATTTTAAAGATCATCCATTAGATAAGCTCGAGATATATATATATATATAGTATTGGATAAGGGACCCAAGTGAGAAGAAGGTTAGTCTGACCCGTTCTTGATGTTGAAGAGAGTTTCTTTATGCTTGTCTCATGTAGGAATATGCAAATTTTTGTTTTGTTGGGTGTGCTTTTCCTATATGTATCCAATCAAAAGAAAAGAGTGCCTTTTCCTACATAAAAGATTCAATCTAACGAATAAAACTTTGTATTATTAAGTCTATCACCTTTTGATTTATATTCCCATTTTATAATATAAAAATAATTGTCAATAAATTTGCATATTTATATGTCAAAAAGAAAGAAAAAATCCATTTGTATAATCCCATTAAATTATAAAAATAATTTTTTATGATTGTATATAACAAGTTGGATGGAGAATAAACAATTGATTTGTAATATGTCGACTCCAAAACTCATTATTTGGTCCCTAAATTTTTTTATTTTACTCAGATGAAGTCTCGCATGTTTATTTTAGTTTATTGGATGTTTAAATGTGTATTAATGAGTTTTTTTAGTACATATATTTGTATTTATATGAATAAAATTTATTATTTAAAATATTTTAAATTTTAAATATATTTTTAATGAAATTTTAAATTTTAATTTTTATGAGAACTATACCAAAAAATTACATAGGGTGTTTTGTCTTGTCTTATTTTAATAATAATAAATGATTTTTTTAAACAAAAAATAAAAAATCATTTTATATTTTATATGTGGCATTCCACGTAAATTTTGTTTTTAGGTGTAGACTTGGTGATGAAGGCAATGTTAATGGCCAAATCATCCGGAAAGCAGCGGAGGAGGAAATGGAAGCTACGCGCTTACTCACGATCCAATCATAAGACGAGAAAATTAACTTTTATGATTGGATATAAAGATGGTCCCACAAAACAGATTCTGAAACTTTACATATATGCGAGCCAATCATAGTCTCTGCTCTCTCTTCATTGGACTAATTGTAAACCAAAGTGCCCTCACTTTTTTTCTTTAAAAAAAAAAAAAAAAATTAGACTAATATGTAAAGTAGAGGTGTGCAAAAATGGTCAAAACTGATTCAGTTATATAGAATTTTAGTTCGATTATTTTTATAGAAAATATAAAAACTGAGTTTTGATTTTAAAGGTAAAAAAAATTGAAAAATCAAATTGACCCAATATTTATTTGTATATTATAAAATATTATATTAAATACATTAATTTTTAAAAAATATGTTTAAATATTAAAATTATGAGCAAAAAAAATTAGTTACAAATTTTACAAAAAAATTTTGAATTAATAAATAAAAAATTTATAAATTATTTAAAAATAAAATTTATAAACCCACTAACTGAACCAGACTAAATCGAATTCACTTCGATTTTTGTACATATTCAGTTTGGTTTTGATTTCTATTTTTAATATTTTTCAATTAATCAATTTTATTAGTTCGGTTCAGTTTTGAACCGAAATCAACTGGTGTTTACCCCTAGTATAAAGTATATATATTTTTTTGGTTTGAAACAAAGTATAAAGTATATTACATGTATATAACTGATTGTTTAATTAATTAATTATTATGTTTTAAAAAATTATTTTACTTTTAGCATTAGTTAATAAATTATGACAAGCAAAGCCGCCCATTCCACTAGCTGACGACGCCACCCACCTAACTTCATGCTTCTGTATATATATTATTTGGCAAAAGCCATAACTAATCCTCGAACTTTCACATTTTTTTTTAGCTCTCCACATTCTATTTTATTTTATTTTTATCAAATCCTTTTTTATACATATTTATAAAAATCATTAAATTAATTTTTATTTAACTATAGCTATCTATAAATATAATTTGTAACCGTTATAGCTCATCGTTTATCTTCTATAAAAGACAAAATGACCATGCATTTTTATCATACACATGTGTTCGTTGTAATAATTTTTTTAGAATTTTTTTAAATTAATTTTTAGAAAAATAATACTGGAAAAATTAATTTTTTAGAAAAATAATGCTGGAAAAATCAGCTTTAGATCGTTGAATCTGAATTTCATTATTTTCTTTTTCTGAATTTGCGTTAGTGAATCTAAATAAGAAAAAAATTTTAAAATTATAGGTCATTTCAGTCGTGAGTTATAAATCTTTGAACCCAAGTGGATAGATATTGTTAAAAGCTATCATTTTTTTTTCACTTGTTTTCTTAAAAAACAATTTTATGATATGTTGAATCCATACATTCTCCTAAATTTAGGGTAAATTGACTAATTTTTTGAATAGATTTTAGTTGCAATTCTTTCTTCATTTTTAATAATATTTTCTTAGAGGTTTCTTTATGATGATGGGTGCTTTGAGGGTGCCAACTTAACTGGGATGCTCAGGTACACCTCTAAAAATTTCCTCTTGCTTTATTAAAAAAAAAAAGTTGTTGTAAGATGAGTTTTTAATAAGACAAACTTGAAGAAATATCAATGTTGTATGAAGTTAATGATAACTATAAGTTCAATAATAGGAAAGAAAGAAAAAGAAAAAGAAGTAATTATTGTGATTTTTAAAAAGTTGAAAAAAGAGATTGATGAAAATATATATTAAAAAAAAGCTTAAAAGCTCACAATGGCAAGTTGTTGGTTCAAAATTCTCATGGTATTAGTTTTGATGAGTTGTAATGCATTGATTTTATTAGGATCGCAAGTTTCTTTTTTTTAAAGAAAAATTAGGATCGCTAGTTTTAATTATATTACTTCTTTTTTGGTGATTATTGATGATATAAAAGTACAAATGAAGATGTTTTACATGCAGCTGCTTATTTGTTTGGTATTAAAAACGATTCAATTTCCTGAATAAATTGGAGTACACAATTTTTTTTAAATGAAGGAGAATTGATCCGCAGATGGTTTTTCTCATTATTGTTAGAATTAGTATTAAAAATTTTATTTAGATTTATTTTCCTATTTATCATAAGATTTATTTTTCTTATATTTAGATTTAATTAAAAAATATTTTTCTTTTTTAATTATTTACTTTTTTAAGTTAGAATTTTATTTAATCTACTTCTAATTTGATTTTCTTCCTTTTTCAATAGAAATTTATTGAATTTTTCTTTTGAATTTATTATTTGATAAATTAGTATAGGATCGGTAGCCTTGTGCCATTCAATAAATATGTAATTTTTTTTTAAGAATATAATAAATTAGGGCTAACTATGTATCTTGGAGAATCTGAACCGTCCTGAAAAATTAAATAAAAAATTTCCATAACCAAAAATCGTTGTTGACTGTTGAACTTTCTGATCTGAATCGAATTGTCCTGAAAATTTTTATTGGGACGAATCTAGAGAATTTGAATTCTCTGAACTGAGATCCATCCTAAACTGTTCCGAATTGTATCGAATAAAATATATATATATAAGATTTTTCAATAAATATATTCAATTTATTAATATTGGACCTACTAATTTAACATGTAATCTAAAATAATATAAGTCATTTTAATTATTTGAAATAAAAATTTCACTCATCCATCAAATTATTTTAAATTACAAAAAATGAATATTAAATTACTAAATACTTTTCAAAAATATTATAATATAATTTATTGAAAATTTTAAATTCATTTTTAATAATAAAATTGTAATATAATAAAATTTTAAAATAGTTATGGTGTTGTTATTATTATTTTATGATATATATCATTTATATAAATTTTTTATAGAAAAATATAATAATTGTATGGTATATTACAGTGTATTATAAAAAATTTTGCTAAATATCAAAAATTATTTAATTTTATAATAAAATTAAGAAATGGTTCGTAATTTAATAGTTTGATTTGAATTATATCTTTATTTATGTTTTTAATTTGGGAGAAAAATTAATCTTCAAACCTAATTGAAAGAAAAATTTTAACCTCCAATCTTAATCGAATCGAAAATTTAGAGCGATTTCGGAGTTCTAATTTTTATATCCCCGATATTTTAGAGCAATTTTAAAGAATTGTATTCTTCAAAAATTGAACCGAACCGTGCTCACCCCTATAAAAAATAATACAATTTTCTCTTAATTGGTGTTCTGTTTTTCTGTGCTTAAAAAAGTTATTTATTTTTTAAAAGACTTAATTGTGTATTATTTTGTTTTTCACACTAATTTGCTACATCATAAGTAGTTATATTTTTAAACATTTTATCTTTTTTTTTTTGCTATAATAATAAAATTTTAAGTGATAAATATTATATCTATAATATATAGTAGAATAGAATAAAAGAAATTTATTTGATTTTGAAGTTATATGCTTATGTGTAAATTAATACTAATTTCATTTTTTCATTCTGTTTTACGTTGATTATTATTTTCTCTTCTAATAATTTTTTTAAATTGGTCTTAAATAGCGTATATGTTTATAAGTATGACTTTCAGTATATTTGTATAATCTTGGTTATATATATATATATATATAACCAAAATTTATATTATACATACGTACATATAATAACCAAAACGACTTATCGTTACCCAAAATTATGTCGTTTTAATTTGTAGAATTTTAATTTATTTTTGGATAATAAATACAATTTTAATTAATAATATAAAATTTTCTATTATATATATATATATATATATATATATATATGTACGATGGGGAGATGGAACAGACAAAATTATAAAAAAGTCTTCACTCTTTATTATATAAAAATTGGATAATTTAGTCATTTACTAATAAAAATTAAATTAAATTAATTAAAATGTAATTCTAATTTATTTGAAAGTAATATTTCCTATTCTAATTAGGTTAACTTGTATTTTATCTCTAATAAAAGTTAAATTAATTAAAATGTAATTTTAATTTGATTGAGAGTATGTTTCTTATTTCAATTAGGTTAACTTCTATTTTATCCCTAAAAAAAATTAAATTAATTAAAATATTAGTAGTAATTTTGTTAAAAATATATATTTTGCTATTTTAACTAGGTCTACTTATATTTTATCTAATATAAATCAAATTAGATAATATAATTTTATAAGTCTTACTATATTAAATTTAATGTGTAAATAATTAAAATCAAAATTAATAAATTTCATAAATAATTAATTATGAAAAATATCAACGTCAAAAATGTTCAAAGATTTTTGTGTTTACATAGAAAATTCATAAAAAATGTAATAAATTACTATATTATAACTCTATTAAATTTGTAAAATTAGATTATTATTGAGATAAAAATATTGAAGAAGTGGTGTATAATTGTTTAATTAAAAAAATTATTAAAATTTTAATAAATTACTATGTTGTAATATAACACTATCAAAAGTGAAAAAATAGATAGACATATATATAAATTAATACTCTTATTATTTTTAAATACTTATTAAATTAAAGTTTACTAAGTAAATAAGTATAATTAAATTAATTAAAAAACTTTATTTGTGTTGTATCTATAATCATATTCTAAAATATAGAGCATATAATTTGTTTGAGAGTAGTATTTCTGGAAGAAAAGCAGTATAAGTATTTTTTTTATATTTTTATAAAATTTAATAAAAAAGGGTAAAAAATTAAATTAAGTAATCTTTATCATTTAATTTTTAGTTGAAATTAAAAAGTTACATTAAATTACTTTTTGAGTAAATAAAAGTAGTAACATAAATATATTGAAGAAAAAAGTGACGTTACTCGAATAAAAAATTTAAAATTTAATAAATTATAAGTTTAATGAGGTCGTAATACTTAAATTGTTATATAAAGAAAATATAAATTTTTATTATTTTAAAATTTTATTAATAAAATAACTAATAATAATTTTTTATTATCTTATGATTAGTTATGACCATAATATTTGTTTTATATAAAATTAGTTCTAAAATTAAGAAAAATATTAATCATAAAAAAATATAGAAGGAACTCATATAACTATTTAAACAAAAGATTTATCAAGATTACAATTAATTATAAATTTTTAAGTTAATATTAAATTTTTATATAAATAAATAAAATTTTTATTCTTTTTAAAACTTTTATCTAATTAAATAATAATAATAATAAGGAAAATTCTATGGTTACTTGGTTTTTTAATTACTTTTGTTTTACTTTATTTTTATCACCATATGATGAAAGTGTATATCATCATCCAATGGTGGTTATTAACAAAATATATTTTACTTTGTAAAAAACAAAGTAATAATAGTATGAACCTACTACTACTACTACTAATAATAATAATAATATCAAAGTACGTGTTTAATAATTTATTTACTATCACAAGTTTAAAAATTTTTTGTTCACTTGCGAAGCACGCGGTTGTTTACTAGTATATGTATATATATACATACATACATATAATAACCAAAATGACTTATCGTTACCCAAAATTATGTCATTTTAATTTGTAGATAGTAAATATGATTTTAATTTATTTGTGGATAAGAAATACAATTTTAATTAATAATATAAAATTTTCTATTACATAAATTCTCAAATTCTCGTTTTGGATCATACCATACCGATCTCTTCTAATAGAATCAAATCTCCATACCGTACCGTCCAAAAAAATGAGATGATACCGATGTTGAGATTTTTAAATTAGATATTGGTACTGGAGATTTTATTTTTAAAATTTCAGAAATATGATATGGTTCCGGAGATTTTAAATCCCCAAATTTCCCCGACCAGTGCTCACCCCTAATTAAAATAGAATCAAAACAAGAAGAAGAAGAAGAAGAGAACTCAAGAATAATCCAAATATTAACAACCAAAATAATAAAAATTAACACTTACCCATTACAATTACTGATGATATGTGACATAGTGCATTTTCAATAGGCAAAAAAATAAATAAAAAAAAGAAGATAGAGAAGTGGAGTTTTACAAGATCTGAGATGAAAATCTAACTGTAAAATTTTTTAAGTTGGGTTTGCTTTTTTTTATATAAAAACATGCAAAAAGTTCTTCTTGAATACATTAATTTTGTAAAATTTACAATAATTAAAATTGGGTTTGAAAGAGGATATGAAAAGAATGAAAGTAAAAGATGAAGAGAAGAGGACGAAGAGATGAAGAAGAATGAAGGATGTAATTGAAAAACTGAAAATATTTGTTTCAATTCTAATTTGGTCAATATATTTTCATAAATACTACATTTAAAATAAATCGTTATATAACTTCCTACATTTGACAACACTAATTTATCAGTTTCTAAAAAATTCTTGGGTGACTAAATTTTTATCTTTTAAATTAATTTACTTAACAATAAAAAAAATTTTTGCATTTTTAATTCATTCTTTTTAAGTTTTATAATTTTAACCTAATTTCTCCTTTTTATTACAATATAACTAATACGATATAATTAATTGTAAACTTGTGATTAAGATTATGGCCATTCTATGAAATGAATACCACATTGTTCATTTAGTGTTAAATACTATTAATGTTTGCATTTAAAACAATATGAGTTGTATGTAAGTTAAAAATTTAAGTTAAGAATGGATAAATTCTTGTATATATCCAAAATATGAGTATTACAACCTTTTCAATCTTCAAACTTAAAACTAAAGGCACATATAAAATCAAAATGGTACCAAAAACTTGTATATATGGTGCCAGATTAACTAATGATGAGGAAATGAAATCAAATGAATTAGGCGTAGGTTTTTTTAATTTTACAAAACACACATAACACACATTGGATCAGGAATAAGACACACTCCTTCACATGAATTAGGCACAGGTTATGCAACTAAAAAGTAAAAATGGGTCGCAACTGTCAATATTAAAAACTTTGGATAAAATTGCAAACTTTATTTTTTATATATAGTACATATATATTGTTAAAATTTAAAAATTTTTATTAAGAAATTAACCTGCAAATAATAAAAGTTTCAAACAAAAAAATGACTATTAAAAATTATGAAAAGCAATATTAGAATGTTTCACATTTTATAAGAGGCGGCTATTTTTATAAGTTTCCTATACATTTAACGTCTAGCTATTGACTAACAAAACAAAAACTAATCTAAAAGAATATAATACAAATTAACAAAAGTGAAAGATAATAAAATAAAAGAAACAAGTAGTGCTTATTATTATTATTATTACTGGAGCAAATTATATTTACCTTCCTAAGATTTGACCTAATTTACATTCTCCTCCCCCTTGTTTAAAAATTGAATTTTTATATCTCTCAATTTTAGTTCCGTCAACACTTTAACTCTTCCGTTAAATTTTCCGTTAGTATCTTAATGAATAAAATATTTTACTCTTTTTATTTTATAAAAACTAAACATTTTACTCCCTATATTTTATAAAAACTAATATTTTAATCCTTTTTATTTTAATAAAATAAAAAATTGTTGTTCTTTTTCAATTTTTTAATTATTTCAAATTTAAAATCACAAGTTTTACTAAATTTTTAATAGGTATACATGTCCTTATCAACATTTCAAAATTAAAAATAATTTTAATAAATTCATTAATTTTATCAATTTTATTTTATATTTATTTTTATGTTTGATTTCATTAATTTTACCTTCTTTTAAAGTAATTCATCTTATATTTACTTTAGTTTTACATAATACTAATTTTAAGTGGAATAAAAATTAATAAAATTATGTAAAAGAAAGAATATATAATAAACTTATGAATATTTACAAATTTATTAAAATTACAACTTGACATTTGAGTTAGTGTGTGTTTTGTACAATTTAAAAAACTATATCAATGGAGATATGTGTACATGTCTAAAATTTAGTTAATATTGAAATTTTAAATTAATAATTAAAAAATTGAAGGACTCAATTATTTTATTTTATTAAAACTTAAGAATTAAACTGTTTTATTTTTTATAAATAGAGGGAGCTAAATGTGTTATGATATAAAAAATCTAATGAAAAAGTTAATGAAAGGACTTAAATATTAATAAAATTAAAACTGAAGGTGTAAATATTTGATTTTAAAATAAAAGAAAAGAGTATAAATTAGGTTAAAATTCAGAAGGTAAATGTAATTTATTATTATTATTAAATAGCATCCGAAAATTTTCCAAGGACTCCATGAGAAGATAGTACCTGGCCAAATGACGCTAGCCTCCCATCATGTGAGGGTCCTCGGTTCTCCCAATTCAAAATGACAATTTCGCAATAATATCAATAACCGACTAACTAAATAAATGATTTGCCCTAACTAATTTTTTTTTTTTGAAAGATGCCCTAACTAATTTAAGTGATAAAAAGTGTGAATATTCAAATAAGAAAAGTAGAGTTCAAATCCGTTCCCTCTTACTCTTATAAAAAATTAACCAGTTTAACTAGTTTAAAAAATAAATAATAAATTGGTGGCTTTGGTGGTTCATTTTAATTTTATATTTTCTGAACCTGCTAAGTAGTTGAATGCCAAAGTTATTTTTTTTTTAAAAAAAATTGTATTTATATTGAAATTATAAATCAAAATTTATAAAAAAAAAAGAGGTTAAATGCTTGGTTTTACGGGAAATTCTATAATTATTTGACTTTTCGGTTACTTTTATTTTACTTTATCTTTATCACCATAGGATGAAAGTGTATTTTCTCATTCAATGGTGATTGCTGACAAAGTATATTTTACTTTGTAAAAAATCAAGTAATCATAGAACACACCTGGTTTTACCCTATCATCTCCTCAAAATTTTATATGTTTAATTTTTGATATTTCTTAATTTTTATTTAATTTATTTTAAATTAATAAAAATAAATTAAAAATAAAAATTATTCTTTTTAATCATATTATTTTTTAAATCAAAATTTATTACAATTCATAAATTCTTTTTTGTTTTTATATCAATATATATATGTTGTTTGATGTATTATAAAAGTTAAATAACTTTAAAAAATAAAAATTTAAAATATTGAATAAAAAATAATAAAAGTAAAAAAAGATTAAAAGTTAACC
>CATIWK010393424.1:0-10275 GCA_949634005.1 Mallotus japonicus
AGATAACTGAGCTTACTATCTTCTTTAACAACAGGTGAACCCATGCAAATAATTTTAGACTAGAATACAACTGCAGTAAAAAAAAAAAATCAATTGTATCACAAAGGATAAACATCCATGCATATGTATATATATATATATGTTAGTTAATTTTTTATATTGTTTTTTTTTAGAGCCTTCATATTGTCAATTTGTTCATCATTGAAAATTTATACATAAATTCCCGAAAACCGTACCGAACCATACCGGATATTTTAAAAACCCGTACTGAACCATACCAGATATTAGGTAATGGTACTGGGGTTTTTATTTTTAAAAACCCCGAAATATGGTACGGTTCCAGATATTTTAAATCCCCGAATTTACCCGAACCGTGCTCACCCCTAATATCAATACTTTAACCTATAAAATCTGTTAGAAAAACCATTTTAAAAATTTTTACAGATTGAAATACCTAATTGTAAAAAAGTTGTTCGAATACCAAAATAGCGAAAGTAAAAAAGTTCAAACACCATTTATATTTTTATTCCCTAAAATAATATAAGCTGTATAAAAATATTCAGTTAAATTATCTTTGTATACATCTAGGAATTGTTAAAATTGTTAGGATGGTTTTTTCGGGAAACTTCCTGGCTTAGGCTTAGATATCACAACGTCATGTTATGTTTTTTCTAATTTTCTCTTAACAAATCTTATGCTTATAAGATAAAAAATTAACATCTAGAAAAATATTAACAAACGACTACCAATATCAATAATAATAATAAAAAAAAAGATTAATCGATAGAGAGTAGTTTTTGCTTAAAATATATCTCTAGTTTCAGCTGTTAGGGGTGCATATTCGGTCAATTCAATCATTTTCAAGCTATTTTTTTACCAAACCGAATTATCTGAATCAAATCAAACTAAAATCGAATTGAATGGATCAAACTAGAAACTAAATCAAAAAAATAAAAAAAATAAAAATGAAAACTGAACTGATCAAACCAAACCAAAATTTTACAAAAATTAATTATTTTAATATTTTTATTGAATTACTATACTATTTAAAAATTTAAAATAAAAATATAACATTGGTTTGTTAGGTTATTTCGATTAACCAAATTTTTTAAGTATAAAAAGGAACCAAATCGAACCATATCAGTTTGATTTTCAGTTCAATTTATTGAAAGTCTTACATAACCCTGCCAGCCGTAATGTATGCAGTTACGTTAAAAATACAAAATTTCATGATTTACATCTTGTATAGGCTGTTAGTTAAAACCCTACTGCTGTAATAAAGTACAACGTTTATAATTTTATCCAACACATGAGATATATTTCTACTAGTAGTGAGGAGTTTGAATTGGTTCAAATAAGGTTTTGAATTTAAGTTCTATTTATGTATATATTGACTTCTTATTTCTCTTGCTCAAAGTTCTCCTAATGATTATGTTGCTGCACATAATAAGGTGCGTGTGGCAATAGTGCTATTTTTGCAGCTTATGCACAAAAGCAGGTAAATTCAAGGATTGATACTTGTGCATTGGTGGATCCAAAAGGTCCCTATGGAGAGAATTCAGCTGTTGGAGATGCCAATTTCAGCGGTGTAGATGCAGTGAACTCGTGGGCAGCTGAGTAAGCTTATTATCTTTATAATTACAATGATTGTCCAAATGATAATGTGTGCAAGCATTATACACAAATTGTTTGGAGCGACTCAAAAGAGATAGGTGTGCTAGTGCTAAGTGCAAGAATGGAAAAACTTACGTTAGCTGCAACTATAATCCCCCTGGAAACATTGCCGGCCAATTTCCTTATCTTCATTAACCTTTCAATTGGATATAAACATTTGATTTAAAGTTTTATATTTCAAATACAAGAATATCAAATACTGTAATTATATATTATTTCAAGGGGAGAGCAAACGGACAACGGTTGGTATCCTACTCTTTATATCTAAATGTACACACTTTTTACTATTTATACTACTCATGAGGGATACCCTTTTAAATTTATGGTGAATTTATTTCAAATTCTTATCAATACAAAACCAGATAGTTGCCAAATAAAAAATTTAATCCAAATCCGTAGAATTTCTATTTGGTTGATATGTTACTATGTAGCAAGTTAAATGCAACGATTCAGATGCAAAATGGTGGAAGTAGCTGAATTGGCATTTTAGACAAAGCTAATTAAGTTTTATATATATATATATATATATATATAACATAATAACTTAAAACGCATCTATAAGTAATATATTGTTATGTTTTAATGAAGTTAAAATTTTTTATCTGTATTGAATTCTTATGAATTCAATTAGGTTATATTTATACTAGTGTGATCAATCCTGAACTGGGTCTAGATTAGAATTTTCAATGTTTTTCCAATACTACTTATAATTTGATTTCAATTTTGACTTTTAATTTCCATTGTCCATCCATGAATTGATACATCTTATTACAATTTCTTATTATTGATAGAATTAATTATTATGCTCTTTATGTATTTTTTTATAAAAAAAAGTATGAATTTTTCATTTGTTGAAAATTAAAATACATATTAACGAAGAATATATAAATGACAGAAATTGACATGAAAAATATTCGACGAATATTTTTAAATCGATGATCTTATCAGCACTTGAGTACTAGGTGGATCGTGGTTGATATTTAAATTGAAATTTAGATAAAAAAAAATATCATACTTCAATTTGATACCCATTATAAAACAAACTAAAAGTTGGGTGAGTACGGATCCATTTAACCCCTTAACCATGCATGAAGCACAATTTAGAGAATTTTTGGAATCAATCTCAAGTTATTTTTTTATTCAAAGAGAACATATATAAGGCTTCAAAAGCCTTTACATAATATGATATTTAATAAGGACGCTGCCCATTAACATTGCCAGGGGGATCATAGTTGCAGGTAATGAAAGTTCCTCCAGTCCTGCACCTAACCTTAGCACACCCCAAGCGAACCGAGTTGCGCCATACCACCTGAGTGTAGTGCCCACAGACTTTTCCAGCAGCACAAATATTAGAGTTATAGTCATAGAAAGCCTTCTCATCGACCCACATCTTCACAGCAGCTGTGCCTGAAAGGTCAGCGCTGCTCCACGCAAGGTTCTCACCATATCTCCCGCCTGAATGCACAAGGTTGCAGTCATTGATACGTTGATTGGCATAATTTTGTGCATAGGCAGCTACTGTATTGTCCCAAGTCATTGGACCAACACCTACAGCTGCACGAGCTGTGTTGTGGGCATTGAGGTAGTCTTGTGGTGCATCTTGTGCATGAGAGGGGAGGATTATGGCTAAGCTAATGAGAGAAAAAAGAGCTAGTGAAATCTTGAGTAACATTTCTTATAATGCAAATCAAGAAACTTAGGAAGTGGATGAAAAAATCTTGACATGTTTGATTGGTATTTATAGGCATAGGGGTGTGAAAATTTTTGTTAATGACTTAGAAAAAATTTTTGATATCTTGTAAAATCCACCAATGAATTGATGTTACGTGATGTAGAATAGGTAGGCACCAAATTAAAATTTCTAAGATGTACAAGAAAATTTATCAAGGAAAATCGCAGGGTAATATTGAATGGGATGAAAATCTAAGTTGATTTTTCCAAAATGGAAAAATTCAAGTTTCTAATAATTATATTTTGCAATTTTCTTATGCATGAACTTATGAGGTCAATTTGGAGTTTTGGGTATAATTATTTCTGGTATTTGATAACTTTAAGGGTCTGCATAATTTAAATCGAATATTTTTTTTTTGGAAAGTTCAAGTTTCATTTCATATCATGAAGAAACTAAGAGTACACTAGCAGAGCTGAGAAAACATAATAGACAAAATCAGGGCCTGAAACTACTATCAAAGACCGATCTATAAAAGAGGTGAAATTTTTCTAGCACCGGTCTAATTTTGAGTTTTTAATTAACTTCCAATTAGAGTAAATTAATCATTTTTTTATTATCTCATTAATGACTTTGGCTTATGGTAATAATCTATTTAGGATTACGACCCATTTAGCTTATAGCAGTAATATTCATTTAGGATTACAATCTATAAAGACCATCAATATTTCTATTTAAACAACAGTTTTGCATAAGAAAAAAATATTACTATAGTTTCGTAAAAAAATGTGTCATGTCTCTAATTTAGTATCTTGTGTCCTATTAATACTGCGTCAAATGGTTAGGGTGTGATGCCGCTTAAACTAAGATCTTGAACCGTGTATGCAAAATCAAAAAAAAATATTACCATTTTGCAGTAATTTAAACATGTCATCAGTTAGTACAAATAAGCAAATACGCAATCACTATGTACATATTTTTGTGGAAGACGATTAGAAGTAAATTCTCTGTTACTTATTTCATTATTTTGATAAATGTACAAATTAATTGATTTAAAATGGGAAAATTCGTTGTAAATATATAATAGTAATATATTATTAATATTATTCACAAATCAAACAATTAATTACAGTAAACAATAAATTCTTTTATATCCCGTCACCATATAATTTCTATTATTTATTGGAAAAAATATATAAAAATGTCCATACTTTGGAATTAGACTAGAATTAAAAACGAGAATTATTGCTAATTATTTTTGGGATAACATGCTATATTCGTTACACATGGAGTAAATCATAGAGTAAGAAATACGTAGAAGCAATGAATTAAATGCAAAGTCAAGGAAACCATTGAAGAGGAAAATGGAATATCTTTTTATTAATGATGCTTAGGAATGAATGTGTTTGTGTGTGTGTATATATATATAGAGAGAGAGAGAACAATTCAGTTTTATTTTATTTTTAAAAAATCTTAAAATATAAAATTTAAATTATGTTGAGCAAAATTTATTCTTACTTAAAAAATAAGATTATTTTATATTATATAATATATAAGTATTTCAATCATTTAATTTCTCTATTAATAAAAAATTATCATCAAATAAATTTTTTAATTTTTTTTCATATGATATTTTCATTATCCGATCGCTACAAGAGTTCCAGCTAATTTAAAGTTTGAGCTGAGTGGTACCCATTAGTTAAACTCTAATAAATATATTTTTTGAGAAATTTTGAATTTATAATATCTAATATGAAATTAATATAATCTTCCTATGTTATATACAATTTTGTCCGTTCTTAAATTATAACAAACTCCAACTGTATTATATATCAATTTTTTTAATCATAATGCATATTAATTAATGTATTTAAACAATTGTCAATTATTTATTTGTCTAAGTCTAAGATAATGAGTATGTGTCTTATTCATATGGCGTTTTCCTTCCAAACCTATATATCAAAGCCGACCTCACCTTATCCATGTGGAAAGACCAAGCTAAGCTATACTGCATGTTACTTCACGAAATCTTGAACCATTAGAAACTATGTATGGAGTCACTCCAGTGACCTCAATTTTCATGCTGCCACATTTCCCTTTTTTAACATGCATGTACCACCATTTTACGACCAATTCATCGTAAAATTAATCATCCATTTTTTTATTATTTAAACTACTACTATTTAAAATTTAACATTTAATTAAATTAATTTGACTGTAATATAAAATTATAAAAACGGTATAAATTTTTTAATAATCAATTTAATATATCTATATATAATAGTTCGAAATATTGTTTAAGAAAAAACAAATTTCTAATTGTTGATTGAGTCGCCAGCACATGTACAATATTATTTTTGTGATTGATGGGTATTTTTTGAAAAGTATTGATAGACAAGATAGATAACTAGGAATTTTTTTTTCCCAATCGGGTGCATAAAAAAAACATATATGGGTGATCGATTTTTCTCTTTGACATGGACTAATTAACAAGTTGAATCAGTAGAAAGGTCGTGTTTGCACCAAATTTTCTAGACTAAATAGGGTAAATATTTCTTAGAAGACAGATTGCTTCAGAAATTTCAGAAGCTTAGGAAAAAAATACAGTCAGTTTTCTTTTCTTTCTTACACAACGCGATAAGCACTAAAACACATATGATATTATTAATACATGTTAGCCTAAATCGGTTGAAATTTGAGGTTTTTAAAATACTATTTCGAGTTGAAATTTTATATATAGAGAAAATAAGTATTAAAAGAGTTTTATCCTTTTTATAAATTCATCAGGTTTAAACTTTGAAATAATTAAAATTTTTATTTTACCCTTTAAAATAATTTGAAATAATTAGAACTTTGTAAGAGTTTTACCTTTTTGCAAATTCATTAGATTTAAATTTTATATATGTTAAAAAACCACTTGAGAACTCTTTAAAAAAAAAAACCACTTGAGAATAGAATTTTCAAGTGATGAAAAAAATTCCTTCCTACAACTAATTAAAATTTTTTTTAACTACTAAATATTTTATCGAAAGTAGTATAAAAAAACTCATATAAGATTAATAAGATATTTAATTTCTTAATATATAATTAGCAAAGTTGAAAATTATAGCCAAATTCTTGACGGTCAATAGCAGACACTAGACCAGTAATTATTTTTCTCTTATTACTATGATTATTTTTTTTATCTATGAATTTGAAGAATAATGGTGCATGATCTAGATGATATGCGTGCGGCCTACAATATGTTGTCGCTATTGCTGACCAACGCTAATCAAGGAGACAAATCTATCACAAATTTAGTGAAAACCAAAAAGGAAAAAACTGAAAATGTGCGATGGATTGGACCATAACATGATGCTGAATCTTCATTGTATTGCCACTTATTAGTAGTTTTAACATTGCACGAAAAGATGGCAAAGTTTCAATACATGCATGCACCATGAGCACTTCTTGACTAAAGAAAAAAAAAAAAAAAAACGTTTACTACAGGATTTTTTCTTCTTTTTGAGTTTTGAAGAAAAGGAATTTTATATTTAATATAGGATTTAGATACACCAGAAATTTTGTAGAGGGAAAAAAAAGATCTATAAATGGTAGTTATAAGAAAAATAATTTTCATTTAAAAATTATTATAATAAATTCTTAGTACGGGGCCGACTTATAAAGTTAATTACTAAAAAAAAATTTTAAAACTAAATTCAATAGTGTTGGAATAGTTTGGTGGTGAATTCTTTTTAAAATATCATGGAATTAATTATTCAAATTTTATGATCATTAATTTGTAAAATTAATTTTTATTTGATTTATTATTAATTTGGGCCCCCAGTTCTTCAAATTATAATTTCATCTTATAATTAATCTTCAAATCATAGTTTCATCTTATCAATTTTAAGATTTTTTTGAAATAATTTAGTGATAGCACTCCCAAATTCTCCTATATTTCCACATTAACCCCATATATATTATGATTTTACCCTATAAATTTTAAGATTTTTTTTTTTAAATAAATTAGGGATAGCGCACTCCCAAGATATCAGTGGCCATAAGTCCAATAAAACTTTATTGATAATCATTTTATCATTTAAAAAAATCAAAATAATTCAAATAACACAAATCAATTTTAAAATTAGGAAAGAGAGAAAAAAGACAATTGCATTATATTTTTTTTAGTTGAAATAATCGATAACTATAACTCATTAAATTCTAATTAATTTAATTCAATTCAAATAGAACTATAAAAACAGTAAAGATCTGCCAATAACTAATCTAATAAGATTATATATCTTAGAGTTGGAATTTAAAATATTACTTGGAAAAAAAAAAAAAAACTCTGCCAATTGATTATTACGGTTTTTGATTTTTTAACACAAGCATTATAAAAAAAATTTATATAAAACTTTAGACAGAGCTTTATTACAACTATATTCGATGAAAAATGATTGCATGCATATAAGCCATTATCTAATTAATCATCGATGCTTTTAATTCAGTAGCGTGACTGTGCCTTTGTTATTCCTCCACTTGCAGACAGGTGCGAACTTGGCAATTTTTATGGTTTTAACATCAACATTGAATTCTGGGACCGCATGAACATGCATTTTTATGATGATTTACTGTCGACTGACCCTGCTAGCTGTGTTTATTGACAATGTTGTTGGGTTATAAATTGACCCCTTCTCCCCCTTTGTATAATCATCCCAAAATTGCCTCCTCTCCAATTTTAAGCAATTAATTCTTCTTTTCTCTTTTGTAATATTTCCTCAATTAGTGAAATATTATTTTGGTAGTATCCGAGAACGTAGGTATAATTGGTCGAACTTCGTTAAATTTGGTGTTATCTTTTATGTCTATTTAATAGCTATTGTCGGATATAGTTTATGTTAATTATTGTGCTATTAAAATTACTTGTCTTGATAGATTCTGTCTGACGAGTGGTTTTTAAGGAGGCATTGTGACCCCACCACTCTTTCCTGGGAATCTACCTTGGGGTGATTTTTAGTACAATCGTTTTCACTCTAGTCACCTAGATAATAGTTCTCAAGGTGAATTTGTTATTATTGGTGGAAATTAACCCGAATTCCACAACAGAAAGTTTGCCTGAAATGATGTTTAGAAAATTTGTGTAAGTTTGCTACCATAACTATTAGCATGTTTATTGCTTTTGGCATCAAGGGATGATATGTATTTGTTGCTATACGTGGCCAGAGATATTGTACTACAAGGTATCGAAGAAGAACTCAAGTTTAAATCCCTTGGATCTTACACCACTTAATGTCTTTCAGGTACTTGAGGGCTCCTTCATCACGCTCTTTATCTCCTCAGCTAAAACTTCATTATTCTTCGTTGCATTGAGCCAGAAATTAGGAATACCCTTTTCTTCAGTAGTTTCATCTCCCTGTTCCGTTGATGCTTCTTTTGTAGCCCCATCAACTTCAACCGTTCCATTCACAATATCATATCTCTTACTGTATAATGGTTGGTATAATTTTTGATATTTGGCTTTAAGTGCTACCCTCTCCTCAAAGAATTTTGCCTCTAATTCATCATGCTGGCTAGCCAAATTCTGCAACTTATTCTTAAGTGCATTAACGAGTCCTTCACGATCCTCCTCATTAAGAGCAGTAGAAAGATCGGACATGGCGAAGTTATCTTGGTTTCTTGAAAAATTGGCTCAACTTTCTTGTGTTTGTTGCTTCTTGTTTCAGTATAAAGTTCTGAACTTTATCGTCAATGGCTAACATCACCACTGTTCTGCAACTTTATCACCTCTGTACTTCCACATGGATAATGGCATTTACGTCATCAATATGCTTTGTCCATATGCACATTGAATTGACGATAATTTTGAAGATTTAACAGAAGTGTTAAATTAGTCCTCAATCTGACCTAAAATGAAAGATCAATAAATTGTCAGGGACTTATTAAAATAAAGTCCTATAATTCAGGAGCTTAATAATAGGTTATTCCAAAAGTCTATTATGGTGATGAACCATCTGGGAAAGCAAAGTTAATAGAGTAAAATATACATGAATGGCTTAAAAATCATTTCTAGGCCCAATGATTTAGCTAAACAATAGATCTATTGTGTCTTTTTTCTGAGATAGGTTATTGTATGTTCATAGGTAGATGTTCAAACTTTAATGAGCATTTAGGTCATAGATGACATGGAACTGTTATGAACATGAGAAGTTTGCACTGTTTCTTCTCTTTGATATGCTTTTATGGTGTCAGCGACTTTTTCACTTTCCTTAATATGCATCTAACTGAGGTATGCTATGTGCCTCCTTCATTAATGGGGAGAGAGACAATGAAAGTAAACACTTTTAGTAATCAAGTCTTGTGTCTTGAACATTCATTCGTGTGCGTGTATGCTAAATGATAGATAGCTCTAAATTGGTTCCCGTATGCACTTCAAATTTGAACTTCCTAATAGTTTATATAACAAAAAAGGCATAATTGAATATGTACTGGAAATTTAATTTAATGAATTCCATCCACTTCCACGGCCCTACCCAGCCCAACACCAAAGAGAAAAAAGAAGAAAAATGAAAGTAGAACTCTGTACACATGCCATGGTAGTTAAATGTCCATACTAGAGGTTAATCTTCCTGGAATTTGATTTATAATAGCATTATTGATCTTCAACAATCCAATACGATATCTCTTTATCTCTATGTTTGTCGCTGAAATGTCTATAAAACTTTGGAATATTGTCTTGATCTGGACGAAATTATGGTTTCATATTAGTTGCTGAGAAAATGTATATGGTTTTAATTACTAACCATGTGATCATACTGTTAGTATTGATGTGCCCTAGTGCCATTTCTTGTAGTTTAAATAACATTATACTTTTATCCCTATGGCAGTAAAATATTCATTTAAATAAAGTGTTTATTTATTTGAGTATTTATCCTTTAGCATTATGTTAAAAG
>CATIWK010393477.1:0-15265 GCA_949634005.1 Mallotus japonicus
GAAAACGAAAACACAGAGAGTTTAGTTTGTTCTTGATTTTGTGAGAAAAATCAAGTAGTGCTAGCACACAATTCGTTTTGAAGGAAGGCTGTTCGTGTGGATACCAGTAGAGGACGAATCCTGTTGGAGACGTCTCAGATCCATTCACAAAAAGCAGAAAGCTCGAGGTAGGGTGTCACCGGTGTGAACCTCCTCTATTCCTTCCAACAATCTAGCCTCTTCGGTCGATTGTGGTAAGTTTTTGAAAAACCCTAACTAATCGATTAATCGTATTACATGGATCCGGGTTCAGGAACGTGATAAAAATTTTATTTTTCGCTGCGTTTTCTATCACGAAACCCAACATTTTTGTCCAAGATTATTTCAAGAAAATGCTAATAAGATCAAATGGGAATGGGGTTCTTGGCTGAAGGCTTTTAGTCGGAGACAGGCGGATGGTGGAAAATGGTTATGAGAACCGAGAAATGCAATTGGGGATGTTGAATATGGAAATGACTCTACCATTACCTCATCTTCATCGCTAATTCAGTAAAATTTAAAATTGAAAAGGGTTATGAAAGGTTCACAGCCAAATAGTTTCAGGAATATACATACAAATTAGATTTATGAAGATAACGTGGGCCAAACTATAAGCCCAATGGAAATTCAAGCCCAAGAAAATGATCAGCTAGACCTAATTGAAGATAAAAAAAATGCTTGGTCAGGAAGCCCATAATATTATATTTTCTCCAATTATTGACACTACTTTTGCAAGTAGGATTATTGTTGATACAACGACTCATTATAGAGATGCCTCTTTTGCGGAAAATAATATATCGGCTGGTTCTATTGATGGGCCCCACCTGGAGCTATGATAGGCATTAGTTGGAACTACCATTGTCTTGGCAATCCACGTGCAGTATTAGCTCTGAAAGACTTAGTCAAGCCTCGCCGCCCAGCTTTTATCTTTTTAGTTAAAACTCTTGTTCATGCTAATAAAATTGAAGAAATAAAGTGTAGTTTGGGTTATGTTGGTACTTTCTATGTTGATAGAGATGGTAGAAGTGGTGGTTTACTAATGTTATAGAATAAGTCTATGAATATGTCTTTATGATAGGTCCTGGTCATAGTTTTAAGAATTAAAAGAGTGTTCTATTTTGGGCGAGAACTAACCACAAGAAGTTTGATAAGAATTTTGCCTGCCTTTATTTCTTATTGTCATAAAGTTTAAATACAAGAGAAAGACAATAACTATTCCTAATTTTTAGCTAATATCACTAACAAATAGGACTCTACTGATCCCCACATATGGCATCAATTCATTATTAACTACCAAATCAAATAACTAATGGACCTATTCTTTAGCAAGTAATAAGAGAACATGAAACCATGATCCTGTGCAACAATCCATGCATACATACAAATCTTCGAGGCTTATCAATACTCCCCCTTTAACAGGAACCTTGTCCTCAAGGTTCATTGTCATTAGTAAGTGGCTCTTCCCCATTGCCTTTTAACAGTAGAAGTGTTGATCCTTTACGCCTATGACCAGGTGTAAATTTTTCATCACAATTAAAGCATAGTCATTTTGTCCTTTTATTTTGCATCTCATCCCAAGTGAGCTTTTTCCTAGGTGATGTTGTCTGGAATTTTGTTGGATAAGGAGAGTCAACAATGGATGGATCAAAAGGTAGTGCGACTTTGCTCTTTCGAACCAGTTGTTCATCACGCATTCTAGCCAAACTAATAGCTTCCTTCAAGGATTTTGGATTAAACATGCGGATTCCATTAGCTATTTCAGGTTTAAGTCCTCCCATAAAGGTTCCTACCAATGCTTTTTGTGTCCATCCTTGTACCCGATTGCCTAACCTCTCAAATTCCTTTTAATAAGCACATAGAGAACCATTCTGGCTAATTTTGGATAGCGATTCATCAAAATATTCGCAATCTGTAGGACCAAAATGAGACCATAGTTCCTTTATAAAGGTATCCTATGTCACCTCCTTGTTCTCCTCTTGATAAGCTCTTTCTAGCCATTGCCACCACTGATTTGCTTCACCTTCCAAATGGAAAGATGCCAAGGAAACCTTTTAATTTTCTAAGGTTCCTTGATATTCAAATAATTAATAAACTCGTGTAAACCACTCCATTGGGTCATCACTAGCATACTTTGGAAACTCGAGTTTTGCCAACTTAGAGAAGAACATTGGCCGCTTTCCTTCTGCTTGTTCCTGCACTCGTTCATTGGATGATTGTCTGATGGTTTCATTGGAACCACCTGAGAGAGCCTCATGTCGTGTTGTTAGAATGTCGGACATCTTACTAATAGCAGCTTTATTCTGTTGTAGTTTATCACTGACTCCCAATTCCATTCGATTGAAATTAGTTTAAAGATTGCCAAGACTAGCCTCCAAGTTTTTTATTCTTTCTTTGTTGGTTGCCATGTTGTAAAGCTCTAATACCACTGATAGGTCCTAGTCAGAGTTTTAAGAATTAAAAGAGTGCTCTATTTTGGGCAAGAACTAACCATAAGAATTTTGATAAGAATTTTGCCTGCCTTTATTTCTTATTGTCACAGAGTTTAAATACAAGAGAAAGACAACAACTATTCTTAATTTTTAGCTAATATCACTAACAACAGAACTCTGTTGATCCCTATATCTAGCATCAATTCATTATTAACTACCAAATCAAATAACTAATGAATATATTCTTTAGCAAGTAATAAGTGAACATGGATATATGATCCTATGCAACAATCCATGCATACATACAAATCTTTAAGGCTTATCACTTTACTTAGTTTTTCAAAATTTCATATTGATGTTTTGGTTGAGAGTTCAGGTTTCCCTATATGGTGATGTACAGGCTTCTATGGTATCATTGTTAGAAGTCATCGTGTTGAATCTTGGGATATGCTTAGAGAATCATATGTAGTATCTCCAATTCTTTAGTGTGTCATTAATGATATAAATGAATTACTGAGCCAAGAAGATAAAAGAGGAATGCATGCACACTTTGAACAATTAATTGTAGACTTTCGGCAAGTTGTTAATGACTGCGGGTTATTTGATCTTCCCTTGAATAGTTATGGCTTTACTTGGGAACGAGGAAGGAGAATTACAGCTTTTGTAGAAGAAAGACTAGATAGATGTCTTGTATCTTCTTCATGGCTTAATTTGTTTCCATTAACTAAATTATATTGTTTGTGATGGAGATCATCATAGGATTGATTTAAATAATAAAAGATTAAATGTTTTGCATAATAGGCCAATGATAAGATCGAAAATAAAGAAAGCTAAAGAAACTATTAATGGGCTGATTTGTAAAGTTCAAAATAAAAGTATTGCTTCACATGATTTGAGATATTTGGAGGCTTGAGCAAGGCCTATTGACTTGATTCAATTGCTGGATTAATTAAGCAAAGCAAGATGGGAGCTTATTTTCATAAAGTCCACATGCATCTTTTGGGCTTCTCATATTACCTTTTATTTTTGGGCTATTTAGGCCTGAATTCATATTGGGCTATTTATTTAAAGATAGAGTAGCCATTATATATAATTATATTATATTTAGAAGGCTTAAATCCAAATAAACAATGGCCAACATTTTAGGCTCTAAATTTCAGCTTTAACGGGCAGCTTGCACACCAACTAGTTTTCAACTCATATCTTCCTCAATACTACTCCAAATCAAATGATTCCAGACTACGTTTAAAGCTAGCATCTGGAGCAACAAATTTTATGTTTTGAGAAACAATCAATTCAAATGTTTTCAAGGCTGAAATTGAGTTACAACCAGCAGTAATAATAAATGTTAATTATAGCTTATTATATCTCCCTAATTTAATGAGTTTTAAGTTAGGTACGACATTATATTTCTTAAGCCTATATAAAGGCTTTCCTCATTGTAACTTGAAGCATCAATGAGAAATAAAATATCACTTTTATAAAGCTTTTGCTTTGGTTCTTAAAAGAACTGATTTCAGACTTATCAATCATTTTGATTATGGCATCTAACTTGACTTATCTTCCTCTAATTTGCTTTGTAAAGGAAGTGGCGTCTATTTCAATTGTTTTCTTGTTCTTGGTTCTTGGTTTGCTAATCAATGGGTCAAGGGTGGAAATCAATTATTTACATTCTGTTTAGAAATGATCCTATTATTGCTAAATATTTGGTATTGGGTCTCTTTGCTATATCATTGGGGTTCATATTAGTTTTGGTATCAGAGCTTTGACTCTAAACAAGTTACTTATGTTCTTTTAAATTTTTTGTTTTTATTCTTCGTGTGTTTGTGTGTTCTTTTGTTTACTTTCAGTTTCATTTTTTTTTCTTTTGCCCATTTCTTGCATCTTATATATACAAAAAAAAATATCCATATAAATTTTTTTCTTTTCTATTATTCTTTTGAATCACATCATAATAGCTCTCATTATCTTTAATCCACACTAAATTTTATTGTTCTCATTGTTGGGTAGGTTGGTTGCGTAAGTTTGCACTTGTTTTTATCTATTTTTGCTTATTATTAAAAAATATAAAAAAGATCAGATTTAAAAAAAAAAAGAAAAAAGAAACGTCAAATAAAAAAAGTAAAGAAATTAGTTTATACATGGTCTTATTTGTGTGGTACTAAGTGAATTTCAATATTGTTATTTCTTTGAGGAAAGCGTTCCTTAAACTGAATTCTCACCATCATTAAAGCTTTTCCTTTTAATTTTTGTTGAAATCTAGTTGGTTTAAATCTATTATCAATTTTTTTTTTCTAATTCACTTGTTCATTATTATCTCTTCATTGTTTGCTTCTTATTTTTTTTCATACGTGTTATTGATACGTGTCATTCCTTGAGGAGGTTGTCATTTTAGGCCTTGCAATTAATTTTATTGATTGAGTCAAAATTAATTTGATAAGAACCTATAGTGGAAGCACATAAAAGTGAATTGAGAATTGATTCATTTGTTATTTGTGCAAAAACAAGAGAGAAGGGGGCTGTTTGTGAGTGAGTGAAGTGCAAACACGCAAGAGAGTGAATTTATGAGGTTATTTGCTTTATTACTAACCAATTTTGCATGTTAAATCATATCACAAAACAAGAATGATAATCCAATCGATAGCAATAAGGAGATAAGTGAAGGAGGAGAGATAGATGTAACTTTTCAACTAAAATCCATGCACAAGCATTTTGAGAGAATGAATTTGATGTTCGAGCAAATTAGAGAAAAGTTAGAGAAGCAAGAAAATACTACAGCTTCTTTACAAAAGGAGCAGCAAAGAAATTCCCCAGAATTGCACGGAGGTGGACGTTATAGGGCTGATTAGGAAGATGACTATGAGGATGATAACAACATGACCATTTTAGGTGTAGGAAAAGACATGGGTATAGGCCGAGGTAATCGTGGTAGTAAAGGAGGTAGAGGAAGCCAAGGTAATGGTTTTGGTGAGGATAGATTCTATGGAAATTAAAATGATTGAGGTAAACAAGAAGATACACTGGATAGTAACTTGAGTGGCATTAAAATGAAAATTCCCCCTTTCCAAAGTAAAAGTAATCCTTATGTATACTTAGAATGGGAAAGGAGAGTTGAGCTGGTGTTTGAATGCCATAATTTTACTGAAGAGAAAAAGGTGAAGATAACTGCAGAAGAGTTCTCAGATTATGCTGTGATTTGGTGGGATCAATAAATAGTTAATAGAAGAAGAAACCATGAGAGTCCAATTAACACTTGGGATGAGATGAAGGTTGTAATGAGGAAAAGGTTGTCCCTAGTTCTTACTATAGGGAATTATACCAGAGATTAAAGGATCTTACTTAGGGTTCAAAGAGTGTAGAGGACTACTATAAAGAAATGGAGATTACTATAGTTAGGGTCAATATAAAGGAGGATAGAAAATCAACCATGGCTAGGTTTCTTCATGGACTTAATAGGGATATTGCTAATATAGTGAAGTTGCAACATTATGTGGAACTTGAGGACATAGTGCATATGGCCATGAAGGTGAAGAGGCAACTCAAGAGAAAGGGTACATCTAGGTTTAGCAATAATTCAAGTTCTTCATCATGGAAGCTAAATTGGGAAAAAAAAAGAGAAGGCACCTTTTAAGCCTAGAACTAATTAAAGCCTAGAACTAATTAAAGCCTAAAACTAGTAGCAGCAATGTTGAAAAGGGAAAATTTGAAGGTACCCAAAGGAGAAATAAAGATATTAAGTGTTTTAGGTGTTTGGGAAAAGGACATATAACATCTCAGTGTCCTAATAAAAGGACAATGTTCTTTAGGGAGGATGGAGAGCATGAGATAGGTGATGAGGATTACATACCACATTTAAAGGATATAGTGATAGTGAGAATGTAGAGTATCCTGTGGATGGAAAACTCTTGGTCACCAGGCGAGCCCTTAGCATGCAGGTTAAAGAAGAAAATAATGAGGTTTAGAGGGACAACATCTTTCATACTAGATGCTTGATCTAGGATAGAGTATGTATTGTGATTATAGATGGAGGAAGTTGTATCAATGTGGCTAACATTGAGCTAATGTAAAAATTGAATCTAATAATAACGAAACATCCTAAACCATAAAAGCTATAGTGGTTAAATGATTGTGGGGAAATTAAAATTACAAAGCAGGTAGTAGTTCCTTTCTCTATTGGTAGGTACAATGATGAGGTGACTTGTGATGTAGTCCCATTGCATGCAAGCCACTTACTTCTAGGTCGTCCATGGTAATTTGATAGGAAGGTTATATATGATGGATACAAGAAAAGGTATTCATTCATTATGGATGGGCGTTCTATTACTCTTATGCCATTAACTCCAAAACAAGTATATGAAGACCAACTAAGGATCCATGAGAGTGAAAAAAAGAAAGTAAAGGATGAGAAAAAAATTGAGTGTGAGTTTGAAAAGAAAATTGATGAGAGTGAGAAAAAAGAGAGAAAACATTAGATGGAGCTCAAAATAAAAGAGATCAAGTACAAAAGAGTGAAAATAGAAAGAAAAGAGTGAGTTTTTATGTAAAAGAGGTGGATGTTAAGGCTGCCTTCTTAGCTAGGCATCCAATGTTTATGTTCTTGTATAAAGACTCTTATTTTTCTAACACTGACCTTGATTCTTCTCTACCTAGTGTTATTTCATCTCTTTTGCAAGATTTTAGTGATATATTTCCTGAGGAGATTCCAGATGGCTTACCACTAAAAAAGGGAATAGAGCACTTCATATTGACTTTATATTTGGAGTTGTCATTCCTAATAGGCCAGCATATAGAAGTAATCTTGAGGAAACAAAGGAGCTTCAAAGGCAGGTTGAAGAGCTAATGAAGAAAGGATATTATAGGGAAAGTACATGTGCAGTACCAATGTTGTTAGTACCAAAGAAAGATGGGACTTGGAGGATGTGCATAGATTACAGAGTTATCAATAAGATAATAGTGAAGTATCGACATCCTATCCCTAGACTTGATGATATGTTTGATGAGTTATATGGTTCTTGCTATTTCTCTAAAATTAATCTTAAAAGTGGTTACCATCAAATTAGAATGAGGGAAGGTAATGAGTGGAAAACTGCATTTAAGACTAAACATAGTTTATATGAATGGTTAGTTATGCCATTTGGGTTAACTAATGCACCTAGTACTTTCATGAGACTTATGAATAATGTTTTGAGACCTTTCTTAGGAAAATTTATTGTGGTATACTTTGATGATATACTAGTGTATAGTAGGACCTTTGATGAGCACGTTAAGCATTTGCATTGTGTACTTAATGTGTTGAGAAAAGAAAGATTGTATGCTAATTTTAAAAAGTGTTCTTTTACACTGACCATATTGTATTCTTAGGATATGTTGTGTCATCTCATAGAATTGAGGTTGATAGTGAAAAGGTTAAGGCTATCTAAGAATGGCTGACACCTAATAGTGTGAGTGATATGAGGAGTTTTCATAGGCTAGCAAGTTTCTATAGGAGGTTTATAAGGACTTTAGTTCCTTGGCCACCCCATTGACAAAGGTCATTAAAAAGAGTGTAGGTTTTAATTGGGGAAAAGAATAACAAGATGCATTTGATTTGATTAAGGAAAAGTTATGTACTGTACCATTTCTTGCATTACCTGATTTTACTAAGACTTTTGAGATTGAATATGATGCATCAGGCATTGGAATTGGGGTTGTCTTTATGTAAGAAAAGTGCACTATTGCATTCTTTAGTGAAAAGCTTAGTGGGGCAACATTGAATTATCCAACTTATGATAAAGAACTATATGCACTTGTTAGGGCTTTAGAAACATGGCAACATTACCTTTGGCCAAAAGAGTTCGTGATTCACACTGACCATAAGTCCTCAAAACACTTAAAAGGATAGGGTAAGTTGAGTAAAAGGCATGCCAAATGGGTTGAATTCATTGAAACATTTCCTTATGTTATTCAATATAAAGTAGGTAAAGAAAATGTTGTTGCTGATGCATTATCTTGCAGGTACTCTTTAATTAGCACAATGAATGCTAAGTTGTTAGGTTTTGAACATATGATTGATTTATATTCTCATGATGTTGATTTTGGCAATGTTTATATTGCTTGTGAGAGGGCTACCTTTGGTAAGTTCTATATGCATGACGTATATTTGTTTCGAGAAAATAGGTTATGTATTCCTTAATGTTTTGTCAAGGAGTTGCTTGTGAGAGAAGCACATTGAGGAGGTTTTTATGGGACACTTTGGTGTGCAAAAGACTGTAGATATTTTGAGTGAGCATTTTTTTTGCCACATATGAAAAAAGATCTAAAGAGTGTGTACAAAGTGTTTTACTTATAAACAGGCAAAGTCTAGAGTTTCACCATATGGTTTGTATATGCCCTTAGTTATACCTAGTGAGCCTAGGTCCAAGAAGGGCCGAGATATTATTTTTGTTATGGTTGACAGGTTCTCAAAGATGGCGCATTTCATTCCTTTCCATAAGATAGATGATGCCATACATGTTGTAGATTTATTTTTTAGAGAAATAGTTCGATTGTATGGAGTACCTAAAAGCATAGTATCAGACAAAGAAGCCAAGTTTTTAAGCCATTTTTAGAGGACACTATGGGGAAAACTTGGAACTAAATCTTGTTTTCTACAACTTGCCACCCACAAACAGATGGACAAACCGAGGTAGTAAATCGAACTCTTAGTACTATATTACGTGCGATAATAGGTAAGAATTTGAAAACTTGAGAGGAGTATTTACCTATTGTGGAATTTGCATACAATAAGGATGTTCATAGTACCACAGATTATTCACCTTTTGAGCTTGTTTACGGCTTTAATCCTTTGTCTCCTTTGGATTTAATTCCTTTGCCTATGCAGGATAGAGCTAATTTAGATGGGAAAAAGAAGGCTGAAATAGTCAAACAACTCCATGAGAAGGGTCGGCTGAACATTGAGAAAAAGACTAAATAATATGCTATCCAAGCCAATAAGGGTCGTAAGCATGTTATCTTTGAGCCTGGTGATTGGGTTTAGTACACTTAAGGAAAGAGAGGTTTCCTATGTAAAGGAAATCTAAATTGCAATCTAGAGGAGATGGACCTTTCCAAGTGTTGGAGCGTGTTAATAATAATGCTTACAACCTAGATTTTCCAGGTGAATATAATATGAGTACAACATTTAATGTCACTGACCTTTCTCCTATTGAATTTGATGATGTAGGTGTTGATTTGAGGACAAATCATTTTGAGGAGAGGGGGAATGATGGAGATCAGCATGGGATTGATTTAAATAACAAAGGATTAGATGTTTTACACAATATTGGTGGGTCAGTGACAAAATCTAAAACAAAGAAAGCTAAAGAAGCTGTTAATGGGCTGATTGTGAAGTTCAAAATAAGAGTATTGCTTCACATGATTTGAGATATTTGGAGGCTTCAGTAAGGCCTATTAACTTGATTCAATTACTGGATTAATTAAGCAAAGCAAGATGGGAGCTCATTTTCATAAAGTCCACATGCATCTTTTGGGCTTCTCACATTACCTTTTATTTTTGGGCTATTTAGGCCTGAATTCATATTGGGCTATTTATTTAAAGATAGAGCATCCATTATATATGATTAGATTATATTTGAAAGGTTTAAATCCAAATAAACAATGGGCCAACATTTTAGGCTCTAAATTTTAGCTTGAATGGGCAACCTGCACACCAACTAGTTTTCAACCTATATCTTCCTTAATACTACTCCAAATTATATGATTCTAGATTGCATTTAAAGCTAATTTTGGAGCAAAAAATTTTATGTTTTGAGCAGCAATCAATTCAAATGTTTTCAAAGCTGAAAATGAGTTACAAACTGCAGTAATAACAAATATTAATTATAACTTATTTATGTCTCTATAATTTAATGAGTTTTAAGTTAGGTATGGAGTTACGTTTCCTAAGTCTATATAAAGGCTTTCCTCATTGTAACTTGAGGCATCAATGAGAATAAAATATCACATACACTCACATATATGTATATATAAAGAACTGATTTCAGACTTATAAGCCATTTTGATTATGGCATCTAACTTGACTTATCTTCCTTTACTTGCTTTGTAAAGGGAGTGGTGTTTGTTTCAATTGTTTTCTTATTATTGGTTTTTGGTTTGCTAATCAACGGGTCAAGGGTGGAAATCAATTATTTACAATCTGTTTAGAAATTATCCTATACGTTGCTAAATATTTAGTATTGGGTCTCTTTGCTATATCATTGGGGTTCATATCAGTTTGTTTAGCTTGGTGTCTGATCATTCACCGATTGAAGTATGTTGCAGGCCTCAATCTTCTCATCATCATAAAACAAGATTTAAGTTTGAGAATACGTGGCTAAAAGAGGTGGAGTTCAATGAAGTAGTGAACCAAAATTGGCAGTCTAACATGGATAGTGTCACGACCCGAACCCCAATGGCATGTGACCGACATTAGGGAACGGGAAAGCGTGAAGCTTTAGAAACCTGTAGTAAGCCTTAGAAAATTTTCACAATAAAATTAACAAATTTAAAATTCTAACAAAAATATGGCAGAGTTTCCTTATACCGGGACAACAACTGAAACATGCAGAAAATAAATAACACTCTTAATATATTTATTTTCAATCACTGCTACAACCATAACACAAAAATCAACATCAAGCCACCACAATACACAAGGTAATACTCACTATAATACTTAAAAATATTAATTTCAAATACAAGTTATACAGAACGACCTACTACTGCGATATCTATAATTCAAGTACATAATACATATGTTAAATAAACCTACATAAGATAGATGGAGAGGAAGAAACCCGGCGCAGACAATAACAAGTATCAGACTGACTGTGAGATTCTGAAAAAATAAAATTGAGGGGAATCAGACCTTACTGAGTGAATTAATGTTATAAAATGCATTGTTGATTTTTAAAATACTTATTTAAAACCATTAAATTTATCAAATAAACAAATATTTAAAATCCTTTATGTTGCTAAAATTATTTTTATAAAAATAATATATAATTTTTCCGAAATCTATAAATCTCTTTAATATAAAAAATGACATCATATGAAAATAATACTTTATAATAAAATAAAACCTTAAGTGGGAGTCATAGTAGAACCCTAAACCTCAATTTTACTAGCATTTTGGCTCTCTTAGACCCAAGTGACTACCGTCCCATGAAATCATACTCAATTGAGTTATAGCCGCATTTAAGTCACTTAGTCTATTATCGATGTCCCGAGAGAACAAGCTCAACTGAGTTACATCTCATTTCCAACCCAAGAGAACAAGCTCTACCGAGCTCAAAGTTTAAAATACCATTGCCTGAGAGAACAAGCTCAACCGAGCCAATAACTAATACTCATCAAACCTAAAATTAAACCTGTGTGCACATGGTCATAGTGACATCCACCAGGTAGCACGTTCTACCAAGTTCTCCAACATTTATATTATAAAAAAATAAAATAAAATGAAACAAAACATAACTAAAATTTTTTCCCAAAGTTTAATAACAATAAAGCAAATAAAATATGAAATTATATATATAAGTTATGCAATCTAGCAATAGTAATACTAGTAATTATGCCATCATTTTCAAAACAATTTAACTATTCAACAAACATTTTATAATATTAACTCACAGATGGAGTGTGCTGGCCAATGCGTCATCGGCTGCCTAAGCTCTGCACCTCCCATTCCTGAACTCTCTAAACAACTAAAATATTTATTTAATAAATTTTTTTAAATAAATTCTTAAAAATTTTAGAAAATTATAAAAAAATCAAGGAATTATCAAAATAACTCTACGAAAACTATAAATGTTAAATTTTGAGGTTTAAAGAATATTTCTGATGAGCTAAACTAATTTAAATGGAAATAAAATAAATTTCCGCCATAAGTATTCCATAATTTATATCTCATAATTTGTAAGGAATTATACCAAACTCCAGTTACAGAAATTGATCACCACAATTTCTACTATTTATTAAAAATGAATTCAAAATTTTTCGGGGTGGTTACTGTTTCTCACCAGAATTTGGGTGAGAGCCGCCACATTTTTCACCGGAAACACAACACTCGACCAAACCAAATATACCAATACGTTCACAACAATTTATAGAACATAAATATAGCCTAAAATACCCCAAAATATACATAGAATGAAGAGATTGAAAATTAAAAAAATACCGAAAAATTCATAGAAAATTCTAACGGTGGAGATTGGATGCATGATTAGTGTCAACGAACTCTTGAGATGATGAGGAACAAGCCTTTCGTGGTGGTTTTAGCTAAACGGCAACGAGGTGAGCGTTTCGAGGTTGACAACTTGGATAGAATTTGCAAAAACTAAAATTCTCTACATCTTTTCTCTTGAAATAGACACCACCAATGCATATAGGACGTCGAAATAAGATACAAATAAAATTTTGTGTCAATCAGAGGTCGTTTGGGTGGCTAATGAAGAAGAAGAAGAGTTCGGGAACTAAAACAGATATTTTCCAAAACACAGCTTTTTTTCTCCCTACAGTCCGATTTCTTCATATATATATATATACACACACACCTATTTTTGTCTTTTTCCTTATTTCCACTAAGTAACCTATAGCTATTAGCAACCCAAACAACCTAAGCAACCATATACACTTAGCAACCCAAATTAACCTAAGCAACCATATACACATAGTAACCTAAATCAACTCAGCAACCCATTTACACTTATATTCACCTTCCTCCTCATTAACCTATATATACTTATACTATTACTATTATTATTACTATTACTATTATTATTACTATTACTATTATTATTACTATTACTACTATTATCACTATTACTACTATTATCACTATTATTACTATTATCACTATTATTAGTACTATTACTATTACTATTACTATTATTATTTATTTTATTTTTATATTTTTTTAGTTATTACAAATAGGTCCATTTTGGAGGAGCTCTCAAATTGCTCGAAGGCTATGCATAAATGGGGTCGAGATTTTAATGGGCAATTTAGACACAATATTTCTTCTATAAAAAAAACTTGTAGCAACTATGGCCATTTCTTCGATAGAAAACTTGGATGAAATTTTATCTCTGAGACAGAAATTGAATACTCTTCTCAATCAAGAGTCAATATATTGGTGGCAAAGGTCAAAGAACTTATGGCTTTAATCTGGTAATCAAAATAGTAAGTGTTTTCATGCTCAAGCTTCTATTAGATGTCAGAATAATAGAATTCATTACCTCAAGGATGAAAATGGGGATTGTGGTGGATGATTTGAATGGTATAAAGCAACTAGCTACGAACTATTTTTCAAGCCTTTTTTATGATCTTTGATGAATACACTTTCAAATGTCTTTTTTATTCAATTAAAGGTGTCTTTTGATCATAATATGGTTCTCATTCGGCCTTTTACTTTGGATGAATTCAGATTGGTGACTTTTCGAGTGCACTCTGAAAAGGCGCATGGCCTAGACTGATTAACTTCAGGTTTCTTTCACCCATTTTAGAATCTATTGGGTAAGGATATTTTTACTTCTTCTTGTGTTTGGTTGGATTCTGGTTGTTTTCCATCAGGATTAAATGATACTGTAATTACTTTAATTCAAAAAAAGGAGACTCTTTTGAAACTATAAGTGACTTTCGGCCAATATCTTTATGTAATGTGGTTTATAAGATTATAGCTAAAGTCTTGGCTAACAGGCTTAAGAACATTTTTCCTAACATTATTTCAATGGAGCAATCGGCTTTCATTCCTAATAGATCCATTATGGATAATGTAATAATTGCTTTTGAAATCATCCATTACGTTAAGCGAAAAACATGTGGTAAGTAGGGAATGTTGCTTTTAAAATTGACATTAGTAAGGCATATAACAGAATAATATAGCCTTATTTGGAAGCAGTTCTGATTCAAATGGGATTTGATGATAAATGTTTTAAATGGATAAGGTTATGTGTTGGTGCAAAGTGTTAATAAATGGGAATGAAATTGATTGTATTTGTCCCAAAAGAGAGATTCGCTAGGGTAATCCTCTATCTCCATACCTTTTTATATTATGTGCAAAGGGTTTGTTTGCTCTTATTAAGCAAGTTGAATTGACTGATCATTTACATGGTTACAGAGTTAGTCATAATGCTCCACCAATATCTCCTTTGTTGTTCGCTGATGATAGCTTTTTCTTCTTTAAAGCTTTAAATGAGGAATGCAATATGATGAATTCTATTTTGACTCAGTTTGAATCAGTTTCGGGTTAAACAATTAACTTTTAGAAATATGATATTTGTTTAGTGTAAATGTACCTTCTAATATGCAGCAGTAACTAAAGCAAATGTTGAGAGTTTTGGTTCCTCTCAATACTGGTAAATACCTTGGTTTGCCATCTTTGATTGGTAGAAGAAAAAGGGATGTTTTTTTGCTTCATCAAAGAAAGATTATAGAAGAAATTAAGCTTATAGAATGGAAAATTTCTTTCTCAAGCAGGAAAGGAAGTGCTATTGAAGGTAGTAACCTAAGCTTTGCCAACTTACTGTATAAGCTGCTTTCTTCTTCCCATTTCTTTATAGGAAGAACTTCAAAAAATGAATAACTCCTTATGGGGGGATCAGCTATCCATGGAAAAAAGCAGATTCATTGGGCAAACTGGGAAAGGCTATGCTTAAGGAAGGATGTTGACCATTTGCATGATCAAACTCCTAATTTTGATCTTTGACAATCAATTTAAGTTACTAATCTTTTTATTTAAGTGTGTATAAGTTAGGACTCTATTGGAAGCTAAAATTAAGTATGAATATACTGGGCTGGTTCGA
>CATIWK010393547.1:0-25106 GCA_949634005.1 Mallotus japonicus
TAGGTTGGCGATGATTTGTGATTTTGTTTTCTCTTTTTGTGCTTGGCAGTGGATTCAGTTTTGTGAGGGTTCTGTGTTCATGCTTGTTCTATTCATCTTATTCATGCTTGTTAATGTTGTTCTACCTACAAAGAATTTTTATAGATGAGCCTATAGGCCAAAGTTGCAAGGTTTTTCTCAGATCGGTGGTGGTGCTGCTAGGTTTGTTACAGGGGCGAATCTTATGGCGATGGTCGAGGACATGGAAAGGGAAGGTATGGGTGAAAGGAAGATGAAGTTTCATGGGGGTGGATGATATTTTTTTCTCTTAAAAATGACAATTTAGTAAATTTAGGGGGCTGGATGATTTTTTTTTGTTTAGGAGGAGAGAGATGGTTGCCAACGTGGCAACATACAGGGTCCATGTGGCCTAAAGTTACTTTTTGAAATTTATTTTGCCACTTCAACATGCCACGTCAGCTTTCCGGTGCTTATTTCATAAGAAATCGTCTATAAAGATATCGTTGTTACTGAAATTAAAATTGAGGGATTTTTGTGAGCCAAATTGATTGTTTGGGACTTTAGTGGGAAAAGGGTAATACTATAGGGACTGTGAGTGTAAATAACCCCAAAATAATAAGATATTGGTGCCAATTTCTAATTGGTATGCAAATAGTAACTTTTGTAATAATTTTTCTTCATAGGCGCTAATTAGCAATAATGACTAAATCAGGGACGCGAACGAAAAATTAGTATAGATGGGGTAGAAAATAGAAAATGCTTTCATTGTTTTCTTTTTTTTACCCTCCCTCCTTAAAATTCAAAATTAGCAGTCCTTCTTTCATCACTTGGTTTCCGCCCTCCTAAAAAGAATTCGAAAAAACAAAAAAGCGTAAGACTGACCTGCTCTATATCGGCGTCCACTGCGTCAACGTTCAAGATCAATGGAGATAAAGAGTTCACCGTCATGTCAAAACACACCGTTATGCCCAAACACTGTAACCGTCCGTCGGAATCCTCACCGGAGAGCCAGACCTACACCTCTATCAAATCCTCCAGTAAACTTCACACCTTCACTATCAACATCAGAACAAACACAACAAGAAATTCCTTCATTTCCAACTCAGGAGATTCTATCAATGGAAGTTCCATCCTCTTCCTCAACCCTAGAATCAGTTTCTGAGAATCTCAAAGTGTATCTCAGAATTAAGCCACAAATACCTCCTTCTAGAGATCAAAATTCCAAGCCAAGGCAAAAAAATGCTTGGCCTCAAGCAAAGAAGAATAGCATAAGAGAAAATAATAGTAACAATATTGCAAAAAACAAGAAAATCAGTGACGTTTGCATTTCAGTTAATGATTCTCAATCCGTGACTTTATCGCCGCCTCTAGCTTTGCAGGAATCGAAGAGGATAAAATCTGTGGTATACGAAGGGTTTTCACATGTTTTTGTATCTGATTCATCTCAGGTGCGCGCACTTTCTGTCTTATTTGACATTGTTATATTGTTTTGTTCATTGTTCTCTGCATTAGCTATTCTAGAATTTCGTTGCTGTGGATAGAATGCGGTATACGAGAAGATGGTGAAGCCATTGGTAGATGATTTTCTTAAGGGAAGAAACGGAATGCTAGCTGCTTTGGGACCTAGTGGTTCAGGGAAGACTCATACTGTGTTCGGAACAGCGAGGCAGCCTGGCATGGTTCCGCTTGCACTTCATCACATTTTTAAACAGAACCAAGCCGGTGGCCCTAAGTCATCAAGGTAAATTGACAATGTTTCTTCTGCTGACTTGACCAAAATTAGTATGAGCTCATTTAGGAGGTTGTTATTTGTTTCTGAATTTTGGTCTGGATACAGGTCTTTCCACTTATCAATTTTTGAAATATATACTGAAGGAGGGAAGGCAGAGAGAATGCTTGATTTATCTCCGGATGGAACAGATTTGTCAATGCAGCAATCAACTATTAAGGGTCTCCAAGAGGTCAATGGCTATAGAATTTTATTTGTTAAATGATGTTTGTTCTGTTATTAGAACTACTGAGATGCGTCCTGTTATTGAGACCATAGCTGCTGCATTTGTGGAAACAGATTCCAATTGCTGATGCTGTGCAGGCAGAGTCGTTGATAGCTTCTGCAATGCTAAAACGTGCAACAGCCATGACAAACACAAACAGCCAATCTAGGTGCTCTTCGAATAAATACTTCTTGTTTCTTTTGTAGGATTCTGTCGTTGATAAGAGGTGCAAATTACATGTGCAATTGTGTTTCTTTTGAGATTTAGGAAGGACTCGCTAAATTTTCAGGTTGAGGATTTTTGTTGTTGGAATTACTCAGGGGAACTCTTCCAATTGAAATTTCATCGCTTTTATATTTGTTCGAAGTTCACACTTATGTAGTGGTTAATAATTTCTTGAAAACACCTTTGGAATTATTCTCTGAACTAGCATATCATTTCATCCTTGAAGAGGATCATTCGATGCTTCTCCTGTATTTGGAAATTGGCTTGCAATGTTATCACAGGACTTGATATTGGATTCTTAATTTTGTACATTCAAACTGTTGCTAAGTTTACCATTTATTTTTTATTTTATCATGTCTGCAGCCGATCTCAGTGCATCATCAACATCTACAGTCTTGCTAACAATTGCAATAAAGTGGATGTTCAACCAAGTAATGCTGTCCTAACTATAGTCGACCTGGCTGGAGCTGAGAGAGAAAGGAGAACAGGGAATCAGGTTTCCGGAAATAATTATTTCTATTCATATGATTTAATATCTTGAAAATACTTGTATGAGTTAGTGCAGTTTTGCTTGCAAAACGCTTTCTGGGGATAGCAACATTGAAACATGTCAATAACTTGAATGGGTTTCAATTTTTATTGGATTGTATATATGATTGATGGTCTATATGGGTTGTAGCAATATAAACCTCACTAATAAGGAGAAAAGTATATTTTTGGAACTGGAACAACTGTGTTTAGCATGCTTTAGACATCTTTGGAATTTTCAATCTTTTGAAACTACTGGAATTCAGGTGATAATATCTTTTAAATAGATGTTAGGTCATTAAATAAGTGATAACAAAGTTGACTTCATGATATCGTACACTTCGGGTCTCAATTTTGGTTTGTCATTTTGCAGGGCTCAAGATTGCTTGAAAGTAATTTCATCAACAACACATCAATGGTGTTTGGACTGTGCTTGAGAGTATGCAATCTCCAATCAGTTTCTCCGCTACTTGTTTTTCCATAGATTCTTGCTGTTCGATTTATGCTTTTATTTTTCAAGGGATGTCTGGATGACGTTCAAAAAATTTCCTATTTTGGTGCTTAGATCATTTGAAAGACGTAACTAATTTTTGATTCTTTATTTTTCTGGCATGCTCTCTCTCTCCATGCATGTCGTCATATTTTTTGTTCTGGGTCAGTCATTATTGGAGCACCAAAAGAACCCGAAGAAGCCGTTGCAGAAGCATTTCCAGAATTCTTTGGTAATGCTTTTTTTTTTTTCTTGGTTCTTTTGTTATGGCCTTAATTGCATCATAATTCCTTCTCTTAGTCTTTGCATTTTAACAGTTGAGGTATTATTTCTTTATCTTTAATATGGATTCTGATTCTTCCCTAGCGCTACCCTAAAAAGTCATTTTTGATTGATGAACATTGTTCCTTATGATGTTAGCAACAAACTCTGACTTCTTCTTTTTTAACAGTTGACTAGGTATTTACGAGACTATTTAGAAGGCAAGAAGCGGATGGCTTTGGTATGCAGTTTTCAGTTCCAAATTTGGTCTGCTCTACCAAATTAAGTTCCATTATTGATGTCTTATTTCTGATGAATCTCCTTATCATTTTAAATTTACTCAATTTCCTTTTTTCTTTTTATTATTTCAGATTTTAACAGTAAAACCAGGAGAAGAGGACTATCTTGATACAGCTTACCTCCTGAGACAAGCTTCTCCTTATATGAAAATCAAGTAAATTTTTGACATCATATTCAAATTTCAAGCTTTTGTCAGTACGAAATCTATTTCAATCTTGTAACATTTATAGGTTTAATAATGCTGAGGAGCAATCCAATTCGGTTCATCAGAAAAGGCAAATTCAACCATTGTCTAGAACTGAAGAGCCCAAAAGAAAGAAATACTGTGGAATTGATGCTCATGTGGTAGTGTGTTTTCCCCTTTCCAATAGCCAACTCTGGGTGCACTACTTATATCACTCTTTTTTTATTCTTTTTCTCGTGTATATAGATACTATTAATAAATATATGTCAATGATTATGCGTCTGATACCCATGAAACTGACATTAGTTTGAAATTTTACTTAAATGGGCTTCTAAAAGTTGTCTTGTTTAAAATGGTTCCCTCCAGTGGATGGTTTTGAATTGAGGAAAGTGGACAGAGGTTTCATTCCAATCGATATGATTTTGTTTTCATCTTATATCTAATGCCAGAGCTGGAGATAAAAACTGCTACATTAAAGCGTTGCATGAAATTTCATGAACACCAATAATTTCCAATGTACTTTACAATATTTTGATTTGCTTTCAGAGTGAAGAAGGAAAAAAGACTACAGAACAACATTCACTCCTGAAGGAAGGTTTTGATGATTTCTATGTTTATTATTACAGTTTCACCTTTTGTTATGAATTATTTACTTCCTCTATTTCTCTTTAGAAGATGAGACAATTCTGATTTTTATTTTATTTTGTTATTATATTTTTGTGACAGACGCCCCAAGCACCAATAAATTGGACCGCATTGAAATTGCACCTGTAAAGTCTGAGTATAATGATTTGGCAAGGAGGGAGAGAAACCATAAAATTATGCAAAATTTTGCCAAAGCATTATGGAATGTCTTGAAGGAATACAAAGGAAAACTCACGGTGATGAGGAGCTTCAGTTTGCGTTTTCGTACTTATTTTATATTCCTATAGAAACCATTGATGCTGGTTTCACATGGCTATTAGATGCAATTTCAATGTTATATTGATTGGTATTCTAATTGATTGCTGATATTAATTAGGTGGCAGAAAACACGATTGAGAGTCTCAATGAAAACCTTAGAAGCGAAAAGTCTAGATATCTTGAACTGGAAAAAAGGCTGGAGGATTTCAAGTCATGTTCTACTTGTTCTCAGGAAAATTTGCTGAAGACTACCTTTCTTAAAGTAGAAAATGACAGTGATGTCCCACTATATCTGGAGGGAAATGAATTTAGCAATGTTGATGAGGTAAGTGTTACATTTGCACTTTTTCAAATGATATGGTCGAATGTATTTTCTTGCTTCACTTTTGGGTCATTGTTACAGTTCAGTTGTATTATTTACATCTATATTGTTATGCATGAATAAAAGGATGGTCCCATTTGAAACTTTTTTCTGTGTCCAGATCAAGATGCTCAATGAATTTAAGAGCTATAACTCGCCTACAATGTGCAACCTGGACCAAGATTTACTGACTGAGGTCCATCTGCACATGACTTCTCCAGCTTTTTGATTCAAATATTAAAATATTTTTTCTTAGAAGTAGCTGACTCAAATTTGTATTTTTCCTTTAGATGAATGCTGGCTTTCGTGCTGTGGACCCTGGGACATTTGAGTGCAATAGCACTTGTGCAAAATGTGACTACAGTCCAGGATGGGATAATGATCTGTTTTCTCAGGTGCATAGACAATCTGTATTTACTCTATACCTTTATTTTTAATCAGAAGTAAAAATGTTTTGATCACTTATAGTGTATGTACAATTTAGCTTTACAAACAGAACTAGGGAAAAGTTTATAAGCGTATTAAGTGCTTTTTATAACAATGGTATCAAGACATTTTTGTATCATTCTAGTATCGTGAGGTCATGGCTAGCATAATTAAATTTATATTTAAATTGTGTACCGTATCCATATGACAGTATGCCACTCATTTTGTAACAAAATGTTTTACTAAAAATGAATGTCTTTTTTTTTTAGTAAGACACGATGTTTATAATATGCCTGAATAATAAGTTGTCTTATTATTGTATCTAAAACAGAAATTTGCCTTCCAAAAGAAAAGAATTGTAAACTCTCAATAATGTGATATTTTGTGGGCATTTTACATCGCATGAGCCGCAATAGTATGTTTTTGACAACTAGCACGAAATGACACTAAACTGTCATTGAAATAACGGTTAGCATCCTGAATTTTTCCAGAGAAATCAGCCGGGAACTTGTCTTCAGGTAGTTGTCAGCAGTAATTCTCTTAACCATGAGCCATCTGAATCTACCAGTACTCCTAGAGTCAATCAGGATGTTGCAAGTCAGGTAAATATGAAACTGAGGTCCTCCTAGCAGTTATGTCTTATAAGCTATCCATTGCTAATAGGTGCTTTTGTGCTTAGGTGGATGTGAATATCCCTTCTCCCAACCTTGAGGAATCTAAACAAAGTAGCACCCCAAGACACGATCAGGAGATTTTGACTCCAGCAGCGGTATGCAATCATCAATAGTACATGTGCATTTTCTAACTGAAAAGAATTGATATTTGAGTTGAGGCTTTTGTGTCTAGACTAAGGTGAATGCGGCTTCTCCCAATCTGAAGGAATCTGAATGCAGTAACTCTCTAAGATGCGATCAGGATATTTCAACTGTGGTGCGTAATCATCAATATCCACAGTACATTCGCATTTTCTCATTAAAAAAGTAATTAATATTTGAGGCTTTTGGGTTAGACGGATGTGACAGCCCATGCTTCAGCCTTGAAGGCAGCTGAAGGCAATAGCACACCAAAACAAGATCATGATTATCTGACTGAGGTACATGAGGTATATGCTGCTGAAGGAAAAAACTCATTAGAGATTATTGAAAATACTTGTGCATTAATGCTCTGAAAAGAAGTTAACCATGCATTGTTGTTCTACTGTGAGAATAATGGTAGTTATTATATCACTTCAATCACAAACAATAAATGTGTCTTGTTAGCACGTAGCTTGAGCTTTTCCTTTCCAATTTATGTACACAAATTCAAAACTATTTTAGGTAGACAAATAATTAGGAGAAAAACGTGATCATTTATGGTGAGGCCTCTTTTACAACTCTCTTCTGTCTTTTCAGAAGCCATTGGATCTACAACAACCACAAAAGGATGTTGCTTTTGGTGAACGGTGCAACCTTGATGTTCCAGATTGCGAAATAATATCGAACACTTCTGGCAAATCATTGAATTCGAAGAAACCGAAAAGGTTAGTTATCATTGTCTCTAATTTATCGCGCGCTGATAAGTTATTGTCAACTGTCAACTTCTTTTGATAAAGTCTTGAATTATATTGTAACAATCAGGAGACTTCGTCCTGCCTCTTCTGTATTACTAAGGGACATCACTGCTCTAGGGATTGAGAATGAGCCCGAGAAACCAAATGTAAGTCAATCAAGCTGGAACACTGCATTTTTCCTTTACAATTGGTTTTTGAGGTTCAGACTTCAGATTCTTCTCCAACGTTCTTGCAGGGAAATAGAGGTGGAAAGAAATTGGCTGCTGATGAAAGAACACAAGGCAGCATCTCCCTCTTGCGTTTGCTTCAAACCAATCTCCGTCTCTAACATGTGAAACGTTCTTAATTTTTTTTGGTTAGAAAAGAATTGTAAAGTTTATTTGCTCATGGTATCATAGCATTTTCTCTGTAATCATAGGACTATCCTCCAGTCCTGTGAGAAAAAGGGGTAACCGCTAACAGAAAATGTATATGTCATTCGGTGGAGTTGGGTTTTCACATTGTAATAGTTCGTTGTCTTCTTGAGCAAACTCTTACCACATCTGTGATTCTTGGAGTTGGGCTTTCACATTGTAACATTTAGAACGTTGGAGTTCATAACCAAGCTCATATGCCTGCGTCTGTGGAGTTGGGCTTTCATTCACGTGGTAATACTTGCAATGGCTTAGTTTAAGAACGGGGATTGATTTGAAAATGTAGCAAAGTTTAGTGTTTGTTTTTTTGGCAGCATCCCTAGTTACTGGGGAATGGGAATGTCAAATTTTTACGTTACTGAAATTTCTTTTTGTATGGGGTCTGATTAAAACTCCTTAGCTACAAAATGCTTGTAATCATGATGACCCTTGGGATATTTGAAGTGATTGGGACAATTTTACAAATTTGTAATGGAAGCTGAGTAAAATGATTTAGTAATTTGTGAGTGCATTGTGGCATGTTTCTATTGGTTCTAACAGCGGATCATGATAGACAATGGGCCACCCTTCTTTTTTTTTTTTTTAATTTCATGGCCAGGTTGTCTCCATAGTACTTTTATAGAAACTTTTTATTGGAGATTTCCTATGCATGGGATAATGAGTAGCAATTAGACTAATAAGTGCGGATGTATGACTGCACTCAACGTCTCAATCCCCAACTGATTAGCTAAAGCCTTTTTAGCCTCATCTTTCCCCCCTCTTTTTGTTACATACTTTCAGGTGTCTTTTCAACAAATACATTGTCCTTTAGTCTTCACTACTACACCAATATTTTAGGGTCGGCCCACCTAGCCACTGCAAATGCCCTCACTCCTTTCAGCCAAAGAAAAAATTGTCAGTTGACCTCAAATATAAAATTTAAAGTGAAGGAGCACCATTATGGCTTTTAAGCAATGTGTTTTACAGTTCAGTCAGTGGACTGATGACCCAGTTGTTTTTCTTGTCTTGTTATTCAAGTCTGCATGAGAGCTAAGAGGAGGATTGATGGAATTCAACTTTGGGGAAGTTACTGGACACTCTTGAAATCCATGGCAAATTTTATGGAAATAGGCCTTATAAAAAGTGCTTAATCTAATGGCCTCAATCTACATAACGGCTCAGTTTGCATAAGTGGTAGTTCACCTACATTTGGCTGACCAATTACCAGAGATGCAAATTAAGTTATTTTACTGAGGCAATTTTTTCCAAAAGGGCTGCTTCAGTGATTCATCCATTTATGGTCTTAAATATTATAATGTGCCCTCTTGTCAATGTCTATTATCAGTTGAACCTTGACTTCAAATTCATACTTCCTGAAGTTTGAATAGTAAGAAAATTTTTGAAAGAGATGTACATGGACAGTAACATGAGGTATTTGGAATGAGTAAAATTAGAGTGATAATTGTCAATTTTGACCTTAAATTGGAATTTTTTAAACAAGTATCGAATCAGTTTTGCAATATGGTGAATATCTTTGTTTTATTAATTTGGATAAAGAATATTCGTCAGTTGTTCTTTATTTGATGTATCTTAGTGCTTTTCATATAAGCTTTTCTAGGATCAAGATCAAGATTGTTACCCAAATTGTTCTTATTCTCTGTGTCTTGTCAAATATATGCATTCCATCTGAAACGACAAAAAGCAACGAACTCCCACTGTCCACCACATAAAAAAAAATTTATATCTAGTTAACACCTACAATATCGCAGAAGGATGATGATACGGCAACAAAAGCATCAATATATACAATACAACAGTTAAACCATTAATGCAGAGGAAGTCGACCCTATAGCTTATTTTCATGCGATCCAAATGTGGGCACCTGATTATCATATTTTATGTGTTTCAAAAAATAATTAATTGAAGCTGCTTCTTACCATAATATACATTGGAATTAAAGGTCCCCACACTATTCCACCAAATTGAAGAAAAAGTCAAAATGATGATCCATTAAGACTAAGAGGGCATGAAAAAAGGAAAAAGAGAAAAAACCCTTAAAGAAGCAACAAAAAGAAACATATTTAGTTTGATTTACTACAATCTTGCCACGTTAAAAGGAATAGAGTCAAGCTAAAATCCTTTCAATGTTTATCTTTTGACAGTAATATACAGTCTTTAGCTAGCTTTAGATCACATGCAAGTGACCTTTTTAAGTTTTTATCGTACTGTTTCTACGACATACTTGATATTCTTTGTACTTAATTAGGTGTTAAAAGCCTCTGGAAATTAAGCGAAGTTCCAGGGTTTGCATATTATACATACATACAGTACTTGCTTCGAATCTAAGGCCAGCCCTCTCTTCAATAACTACCACTCTCATTAATGATTTATCACTCCATCTACGTGCATTTGAGGGACCAAGCACTTTCAATTTCCAGTACAAGCATATGCATATGCTTCTGGCCACTTTCTTGCATTTAGACCAGTTGTTGGGAGTTGTTTCTGTTTTTTCTTCTTGGAATTGCTATCAGTTATAGATACAAATTCTTTTTTAGTTTGTAATCATATATATGTCCAAGTAATTATCATTTTATGGCAACTATATATGAGGAGCCTGTTGGGATTAATAAACTAAAATTTAAAAAATTAAGAGCACACAATATTTGGCTTTCAATTGCCTACATCCACATAAGAATATCAATTTTTTTACTATATGAGATAAAATCACAATACAACAAATTGTTATTCCCTTTTTGTATCACCTCTCATATAAAGGAGTCGTTTGTTTCATGAAAAATAAAAGTTGAGAATCGGAATCGGAATGAGTGATTCTGATTTTTAGTGTTTGGTTCATTAAAATTTTACATGGGAATAGAAATCGATTCCCCCATCAATGGGAATCACCTATTCCCCTTCTAGGGGTAAGAAATAATTTTTCATTCACATGAAATCAAGTTAAATTAATTATAAATTAGTCAAAATTTTAAATATTGTCATATATTATTAAAATTTATGAAATATAATATTTTTTCAAACAATAAAATAAAAAATATAAATTCACAATAATTATTATTTAATATATTTTTACATATTAATAAGATCGATTCCGGTTTTGATTCCCTAATAAACCAAACACTTTATTAAAATTTTCATTCCATTTCCCATTCCCTTATATTCTCATTTTCATTCCGATTCCAATTCCAGAGTATGAACCAAATGACCCTTAAAAGAATACATATTCTTCTCCATCCTCTTTATAAATCTTAGTGAATCTCACTATAAAATATCATCCTTCTAAAATTGCTAGAAAAAAACACCCTTCAGAAATTTTAAAAGAAAAACTCTCTAGAAAAGCTAGAGAAAAATATAAGAATGTCAAACAAATATTTCTTGAAGCCTTAAACCCCTTGAATGCTATTCTCACATCCAAGCTCCTTAACGTTATTCTACATCAAACTCTTTGATGTTATTCCCACACCAAAATATAGTTGTTACTTAAACTTACAAACCACAAGTTGTCTTGTATTTATAATTTCATGACTTCCTATTACTCAAACTTATAAACTCCAAATTGTCATATGTTCTTAAAAATCTTATATTTATATACCTCCAAAACTTTAACCTCAAAAATTTATATAAAGAATTTTATAATGACTTCAAAATTAATTTTTCATAAAAAAATTAATTTATAAAGTCAAATTTATTTTAATTTCTCCTAATTTAAGTCATAAACCTAAAAAAAGCTCCTACATTAAGATTATTATGATGTTGTGCAAGTAGGTCATATATAATTCAAAGAGTGCAATACAAAGGTTTGTTATAATATATTCTTTTTCCTTGTCTCTTGCTTTTCCTGTTTTAATGGAGATCATGTGGTTTTACATTTTGCTTTGTACAATTTTCTTTTCACCTTGTCATAAAAAAAATTAAAAATAAAAAGCCATTGTACATAAAACCTAATTAATTAATTAATTAGTCTTTTTATATTTTGATTTTGAATTTGAATATTTATATAGAAGAAAGAAACAAATTAAGCTATTCATTATTAATAATTTTGTATTACAGTAAGAAAAAATATTTAATATATTAATAATCAATTATATCAAATTAAATTAATTAAAATTTAATAAATTGTAAATATCTCAGAAAAAAAAATTGTATACATTTGAAGAGATGAGCAAATGTGGAATAACACATAGTGGCAAAGACAATAACGCTAATAGCAATCCAATATCACACACGTGTAATTGGCACATGACCAACGAGTGAGGAGAAGCTATTGGCATGGAGCTATAGAAAACGAAATGCTGCTCCTATCATTTTCAGCAATAGACATTGTCCATCCTCTTCTTTCAGTGCAACTCATTATAGGAAGACCCACATTTAAACCATACTCGATTTTGACACTTTCCTTCTTCTCCTTTTTTATATGGGAGTATTATTATTTTTTATTTTATTTAAAAAAAAAAACCCTCATATATCCTTAATTGGTTTACTTGTTGACCGGACAAGCAGGTCTCTCAAGACGAGCGAGCCGGCTCTAAGCCGACGGCTCTCCCGCATGCGTGGCACGTGCATTTACCCAAATTCCGAACTAAAACCGACCAGAAAATTGAAGCATAATTAAAATTCAAAATTAAATTAAATTTTAAACGAAAAAGGATAAAAAAAAAAAATTCACACGAAGAAGAAGCGTTGCTCTCTCTGCCTATCTCTCTCTCTTTGTCTCTGGTTCCAAACGAAAAGCTTTCGCAGAGAAGAGAACAAAGCGATTGTTTTGCGAAGAGAAAAAAAATAAATAAAAGAAGCGAAAAACACAAATAAGTGCTTTTTTTTCGTTTTAGAGAGAGAAAGCTCAAAATTGAGAGTTGTAGAGAGAGAAACTCTAATAAGAGCAGAGCTGTGGCGGAGCTGCGTAGCCGGCAGCTAGGGTTTCATTTTTCTGATTTCAGTTCTCTATGTGTATTAATTTATGGACAAGGTAAAGTTCATTTCGAGCTTTTAGTTATTTTTTTTTAAAATTGATTTATTTCGCTATCAATTTATTTCCATTTTTGTGGAGTTTTAAGCTCTGCTTAATCACATGTTTTTCTGCATTTAATTTTCATTATCTAAATTAACTTATTAAACTCCTTAATTTTGCTCCCCACTTTCCTTTATTACTGCCGCAAAAACTAGGGTTTTTTCAAATTTGTCCTCGTGGTTTTTGAATTCCTAGGGTTTGATCTTCCTTACACATGGTAATTGCTGTAATTCTGTGTGGTATGGTTTTTTTCAAGTATTTAGCTTTGTAACTTTTACGTGATTCTGTGTGCTTGCGGTTCGTTTATTTGTTGTTTATTCAATCCTTACTTTGTGTTATTTTCCTTAATTATGATTCTTCTTTGCAGTTTCACTGTTGAAAAACATTGTTTAGTTTGGGGAGCTGTCAATAAGGTTTTATCTCTGGACTCTACGAGCTGGGATTTTATGTGCCTGGTAATTTTAATTGTATTTCTTATACGGATTTCACTATTTGCTTTACTCCTGCAAGAGCTACCCGTCAGCATCTTTCTTCATTGAATATTTATTATAAGCAGTAAGGTTGCATGGGTGGTTAGTACTTTCTGGTGAATGTTGTATTATGAATTTTGTCCACATTGAATATTTTGTTCAAAAATGACATCTGTTTTTGAAACTGAAGTGTAACTTATGTGTTCGTGTTAGCAAGGGTTTTTGAGATATGTTGAATGTATTCGGTCTCTGCTACTGGTTATTGTAAGGTCATGGAATTTTTTTTCCCTCCGTATACTGTTTGGCCAGGGTGATGCTGTCTCTAAAATTGTGAAGTGTTTATGGTTTATGTAATGCATATAAATAGTTTATACGTGTTCAGGATATCTGGTGCCTGCCATAATTTAAAAATGCAACATCTCTTGAATATGCTATCTAATTAGGTATCATATCAAGAATGCATTAAGCTTTGGATTCTCTTACAACACACAGATCGTTGTGCTCCTAACTATGGAATAATTTGCCTTTACTTGAATTCTATGCTATTCTTAATAATTCTGCTGCTTCTAAATGTAGTGCCATAGAGGGGTTGGTAATTCCCAGACATTTATATGATTTGCCATCAAAAGAGAAATAAAATTTGCTGTAGAAGATGAAAGCATTTTCTTATCTTTGCACCTGACATTTTTTAATAGCATCCTGGCTTTTGAATCTTAAAATCCTTTTTCTATGGTTAGGCTTTTGTTTACCAAAATGTCAAGGGAAAATGTCCAGTGATCTCACCTGTTTGTATGGTATGAGCCTGTAATTTGTGAAATTCTTGGTGACATGGTAAGAGATAGTGTAAGTGCTTTTTTTTTTTTTTCAATTAAACTTTGATTAAGGAAATTAAGTCTAACATGGAAGGATTAGCTAGTTTTCTGCACACCCACCCTCCAAAAAAGTCCACTTTGTAAAAGCATGTGGACATTGACTATGGCTTTGTTTTGAGCTTTAAGTTTGTTAGTTTAGATTCCGTAGTCTTATATAGACTCATTCACTTCGGCTGAGAAACTTTGCTCTTAAGTCTTACTTTTAAGTAGAGGATATCCCTAGCGCCCACCGAAATTTTTTTTTTCCGGTGATGAGTGCTTATTTCATGGACTGAAATAAGATTGTATATGCCTAAATCTGATCTATATTTTTACTATTCTTTTTCAAGGTGGTGGTGTCTACTTTCAGTTTTTTCGTGTTAGAGTGGACCAAGATTTTGGCTGTATGAATACTTACCACAACACTACAACTCTATATGGTGTTTTCAATTATCTTTGAAGATTGGTCTTAATTGTATCCCTAGTCTAGTTACCTTGTGCTGGATAGAAAGAGGAGGATCCTACAGAGGTATGACCTGAGAAATTTATCTGAAAGTTCTATACTTCCAAGTGCACTTGTCTATACTATCTGTGCAACTTTTTTTAATTACTGAACTTTCAGATTTCATTAGTTGATGTGGTGCTTTAATTAGAAGAAACTATTAGTGATTGTTGTTTGGTTTAATTACAAACATCTGTAAATGCTTGCTGCGTTTATTTCCTCTTTGCGTCTCTTTATAGCTGCCTTTTTTATGGTCTAAGCTCTGCCATTTAGAACCTTGGACAATGGACCATCATTAGTAGTATAGAAATCAAAGCTTTCAAAAAACTCAGCCTTTCTTTTTCTATTGTTGAAGTCTCTATTAAAGTGTAATAAGCCGCTACTTGGTTCTCGATGTGATTCAAGTGATGGCATGAATAGCTGCAGATGACCTAAATTATGTGGATGTAGGTGATACTGGTTTAAAAGATGAGTAATTTTTGAGATGGTCTCTAAGTATGATGGACCATTTTGCCACTTCCTTTTCAAATTTTTCATGAGTTTGGGTTCATTTTATGTCTTTTATGGTGGTGATTAGCTTCGTGAGAATTGTTTCGCATGCATATTGGTGTGTATTCTAATAGGAAATATGACAAATAAAGTTTTGTTTGGCCAATGATGTGGAGTGCTTTTCCTGGTGCATATGCCTTGCTTCGCTACAATCAGAGCTATAATTGATAAATTGATCAGATGATTAGGGACATGTCCTTTATTTACTCGTTGGCTTCTTTAGATTCATTTATAGTTCTTCTCCAATTTATACTTGGCCATGCATTTGAAATGAGAGCAGTCACACCAATGATTTGCATTGTTTACAGTGGTCTCATGCTTGGTCAGTGGCATGTTCAAATTATGCTCTAGAGTGTCCTTGCTGCTTTTTGATGTATTCTTAGCTGAACTATTAGAGGTGTTGTGTGGCAATGTACATTGTCTGGATCTGTTCACTTAGAAATTTTATTTCTGTCTTCTGCAGGATATTTTGTAATTATTATTCCCTAAGCTATCAGTTCTCTATGAAAATAAAAGGATCAGTGCACCGCAAGGACTTATTTAATAATACTTAAGGTGTGGAATGTGAAGCACTATGACTCTTGAAGATTTCTTTACCCTGACTGAGATGAAAGATGGTCTTACAGCCCTTTCTAGAGTGCATGAGCTAATTGCTGTAATGCAGAAGGAGAAAGATTGTATTGTGAAGAATCTTGGTGATGCAACCAGGCAATGGGCTGCTGTGGCAAGCACAATTGCTGCGACTGATAATAAAGATTGTCTTGATCTTTTTATTAAATTAGATGGACTCTGGTTTATTGATAGATGGTTAAAGGATGCTCAGAAGTTTGGTAATGATACAGCTGATGGTTTTGTAGAAGAATCACTTACTGCACTGTTGAGAGCACTAGAGAAACTGCAAATAGACAAGGAGAGATCTGTTTCTTCTGGGATCTGGATCACAGTCAACAATCTTCTTGACCACAGTAGTTCTCGTGTTCAGGATAGAGCGAGAGCATTGTTCGATAGCTGGAAGCAGGATATGGTTAATGATGCAATTCATCATGATGTTCAGAGTATGGAGGCACTACGTGATGCCAGTTTGCCCAGCAGTGAGAACAGCAGGGTAGAATGTGCTTCTGTAGATACTCCTCTTCCAAAAGGAAGTGCTGATGTCGAAAATAATGCAGCAGATTTTGCCATGGACAAAAATATTCAATCAGGTGCAGATTCTCTTCAATCAGAAAGGGTTGAAGATGTACAGAATCAAACTCAAGGAAGCATGGAAGATAAATCACCAGATCCTCTTCCCATGTCTGTCTTGTCAAACTCTGTTCAAGAGAGTCCTTCATTGAAGGAAAAATCCTCGATCAATAATGTTGAAGGAAGTGCTTTGAATGAGACTTGTAATATTCCCGTTACTAAAGGAGCAAATACTGAACCAGAGTTGGATTCATCAAAGGCTCTTAGCAGTTTCTCTGATAACTCAGGTATGATAGCTTCTCCTTCCAATAAGGCGGACCCTGGAGTTAGTTCTTCTATTGCTGATGCTGCCATTGCTAAAGAGGATTCAGCAAAACCTGCATTGCAAAACAATGTCAATGCCGAAGAGGGTGATTTTGGTTCAAACATTGATGCATCTAGTGATGCAGGAACATCTGTATCTCCAACAAAACCCATCCCAGATGACGTGGGGGCTATTAATCATTGTAGCACACCGGTGTCCAAGTCTACAGTCAAAGATGATTGTTCTCCTGATACTCTGCTGGATTCATCTGACAGTGACAGAAAATTGGAGAAACCTGAGGATGTAAGGACTCTTTTCTCACGGATGGAAAATATTGGAGTTGCTGACGATGATAGAGAACATAGCAGTGATGGAGATGAGGATTTAGGAGATGATTCTGATTTCTCTAGACCTGCCATGGATACCCAGAGCCCTGATCCAATTAACAGGAAAAGAACTGATATGGAACTTGAATATGGTATAGTTGATGCTTTAGCAGTTGCTCGACAAGTTGCTCAACAAGTGGAGAGAGAGGTGGTTAACTCCAAAGAACAATCTTGCAGTTCTTCGGAGAAAGACATGGAAACTAATATTAGGCAGCCAGATAGCCCAGATTCTATAAATGCAAGGCAGGGCACGGGTGCAGAGGTCCCTCAGGAAGACATGCCAATTGGACAAAATCAGTCTGCTGAGGTCTATCCTGGGGAAGACAGGCATCTGATTAGTTCAAATAATGTGGAAAATGAAGCAGAAAATGGAACACAGGAGTTGGAGTCCTCACAGGTAACTGAAGTGGCTCCAGAACCAGAAACTAATGCGGAGAAAGGATTTTGTGACTTTGATCTGAATCAAGAAGTCTGTTCAGATGATATGGATCGGCCAATGAATCCCATCTCTACTCCAATTTCTGTTGTTTCAGCTTCAAGGCCAGCGGCAGCTTCTGGATCTCCTTCAGCACCTTTGCATTTTGAGGGAATTCTTGGGTGGAAAGGGTCTGCAGCTACTAGTGCCTTTCGTCCAGCTTCCCCACGCAAGACTTCTGATGGTGACAGGACTCTTGAGACTGGGGGAACAAGCAGTAGTTCAAAACAAAGACAGGACAGCCTTGTCATTGATCTCAATGTGGCTGAGGATGGAGATGAGAAGGTGGTGGACCTGATTTCGGGAAGACCAATCCCGGTCTCATCTGGCCTGCATTCTGGGGAATCTTCACTAGAAATGGGTCCGAGAAGATCAGAGAGGCCCAACCTGGATTTAAATCGTATCAGTGATGACAGTGATGCTTTAGCGTCAGGTTTGAGAATGGAGGGACAACTGTTTTACCCTCGGAATGGCCATCGCAGCCCATCTCCTGCATCTTCGTCATCTTCTATGCAGCCTTTACTAAGGAATTTTGATTTGAACGATAGGCCTCTTTTTCACAATGACTCTTTAGATCAAGGGCTCTATCATAGCAACCAAAATGTAAGTGCTTTTGGAGGACCTAAACCAGGTGATCCTGTTATTTCTATAATGGGCACTAGAGTTGAAGTGGGTGGTAGAGTGGAAGTCAGCAGAAAGGATTCTCTTCAGAATCCATCATTGCCTAATGGCAAACCTGTGGATCCTGGAATGGATGCTAATGTGGCAAGAATGGGAGGTGTTTTTGGGATTCCAGCTGTTTCATACACACATTCTCCTGCTTTTGGGTACAATGGCCTGGCAACAGCACCCACTATGTCGATCTCCTCTTCTGTGTATGGACCTGGTGCTTCCGTTCCTTACATGGTAGATACCAGAGGAGCCCCTGTAGTGCCTCAGATTTTGGGCTCTGCATCTGCTATTCCTTCTCCTTTCCCTCAGCCTCCATTTATTATGAGCATGAGCAGTGCACCAGTAAGTTTAAATGGTGCAGGGCCCTCACGTCATAACTTTGACCTGAATTCGGGTTTTGCAATTGAAGGTGGAAATACTGGGGGATTGAGGCAGTTTTTCATGCCTGGCCAAAGCAGGTCAATGGAGGAGCAATTGAGGGCCAATACGCAACCCGCTTCAAGCTCGGGAGTGGGCGGGAAAAGAAGGGAGCCAGATAGTGGCTGGGAGTCTTTCTCATTACCCTATAAACACCCACGACCCCCATGGAGATGAGGCACATTCTAACTGCCGGAGTCCCTCTTTCGATAAAGTTCATAAATCCAATTGAGCTGATAAATGTTTGGGTCTCAAAGGTAATTTAGAAGAGCATGCAAGCCCATTGGCTTCAGTGAGAGGGGATAAGAACGGAATAAAAGTGGGGCGTAGTTATGAATGTAATATGATTCGTGAGATTAACTGCTGAAGAAAATTTTTAGGTTTTTTTTTGTTTTAGTTTTGATTTTAGTTTCTTACTTTTCTGTGATTCATAGAAGGCACCACCCAATCATAGAAGAAGCTTGGTACATCTAGTTGTATTTTCTCTCTTATATAGCACAAAAATTTAAAGGAACTAATTTTCACTTTGCAGTTCTTGTATGAATGAAAGGTAGCAGACCAATTTCATTATTTTTCAACTCTCTTCATCTTAGTGAAAACTCACGAACAAAAGTACACGCTGGGCGCAAGACTTAAAACGGTTAAAAGTATCTAAACGCCCAGAGTAAAAATTGTAGAAGTAGGCAGCCCAATGGCGCCGGTCAACCTTTACATAGCCTGGTTTTTTAGGCAGGAGGCCAGCCTGGTGGGTCCAACGTTATATAACTAGACCACCATCAACAATTCATTAGCCACAGAGAGCTTAATAAATGTTTTTTTCACGTTGCAAAATTGTAAGTCATACGTTAAATTAATACAGTAGGAGGTGATGAGTTTTCTTTGATGTATCATCCCTCCCTAATTTTTGGTAAATTGTTATATCACTTCTCCTTAACAGATATGCAACCCATTTATGTATCTTTTCACAACAGATTGAGGGGAACGCGGCTTCCACTGAGCAGATATTTGACAGTGCTACCTGCGCTTGTACCTGGAGGGAAAGAAAATGACCAAGATAAATATCTCATTCCAATACTCAGAGCAAATCCACAATATTTGACATGGATTATAAATGATGAAGAAAAGATAAGCTTCCCATTTCAGTCTATGCAATGAAAACAATCATAGAGGCAGATTTCAGCATTTGCATAAAAATTTTGGCAACAGAAAATCTGACTTTGAGATTGCAATGGTGATAAAACACATCTAGCTGAGGATGTAGTATTACTCTTAAACTATTCCCAAACCATATTTAACAATGAGTGATTAACAGATCCCAGCAGAAATGCATATACAGATAAAACAAACCAGATAACCCCACTGTAAGCCCCCCCAAGAGACAATTTTATGAAGACTCTGAAAGGTTGACTAAGGTGGGATTAAACGCATTCAAGTTCTTGGTGTCATTTAAAATTAACATGGGAGTGACATCTGAAGCTACCACATACTAAATGACATTAATAACAATATTTCCAAAAGCAACGGAGTTCCATATACAATGATATCACCTAATGAGCAGATATACGTTGTTATATCTTTCATTTAATGTTAAGGAGTCCATATGTAGAGGATGTGCCTTGCAGAACATGACATCAGAACTGAATAAGAGAAAAATTTTAGTTTAATTCATACCGTGATTTGCTCTTAAATGAATTTTTGGATTTTTTGGCTCCCATTGCATTGCTGCTTTTCTTCTGGTTTTTCTCACTCATGTCACTCTGGAATAGCTCCCGCATTTCTTCTGTTCTCGGTTGAGTTCTTCGGGAAGGACGCTTAGATTTCTTGGCAGCCTTTTGCACAATCTTGCCAGCATCTAGTGCCCTCTTCACAGCTTTTGCTGCTTTCGCTCGTCGATAACCCAGGTCAACTAATGATATTCCAGTCTTTTCTTTCTTATTTCTTCCAGGAGCCTGCAGTTAATGTAAGTACCAAATGTCACTCACAGCAACTAAGTGAAAACCTAAGCATTGGGGAAAAAAAAAACACATATAGAGATTCAGATTAACGGTCAGTCAAGTAGAAAGCACTATCGCTATGTGGATAGTGTCTACACAAACGCATGGTGTACATGCAACAACCTACCAAATTTTTGTCAATATACATAAGTGTGTGTCTATAATGTAATTGCATGTGGTCTGTTTATATATATATATATAAAATCTAACTGATGGCAAAATAACAACATTATTTATGTGCATAAATTACGTTCACAGAAGAGATGCATACATCTGGTTTCTCAGTTTGATCTTCATCCTCCATCATCTCTCTAGCTGCTTGTAATTTTCGACGCTTCTTCCGGGGCAAATTTTTCTGTCCAACAATATCAGCAAGTGATAACATAAGTTCTTAAACAAATGTTTTCTGACCTACAGATAACAGAACCAAGCTACTAAAATTTATACCTCCCGCTCCCGCTTCCTCTTTTCCTTCAGTTTAAGGTCTTCAGCTTGTTCAGCACTAATAACCTCATTTCCAGAACCTTTTTCTTTCATCATTGATGCCTGTCACATTTTTTTTTTTTTTTGGGGGGGGGAGCACCATGTCATCAGTTGGAGATGTTAATATCATATTCAAATTACAAAATCTTCTTTGGAACTGCTGACAGAATAGCATACATAGATTTTCAGGTGTGGGGCATCTTTTTTATGTGCAGAATATATTAGAACATTAATTCTTCCTCAATCAAATAACCACCACCAATTGTATTGAGATTAGCAGAATTTTAATAGCAGAAATATATTCATCAGAAATACAATATTCAGCAATTTTAGCAGTCAAAGAAGCAAAAATCATCCCTAGCATTTAAATGTGAACTTATGAAACTGCATAGTAATAGATGTAAACAAAAAATTCAAAAACAATCATCACATAAGAAAAAAGTACCTTTGCTGCTTTTCCAACGAGCTTCTTCTCTTTCTCAGTCACAAACCAGGTTCTTTTAGGGCGTGACAAAATTTCCTCCCTATGTGCAATCATATTTTCTGCCTGCTCAAGTGCAAAATGATGTTCATAGCAAAAAAATGCTTAAAATAGGCAGCAGACAATCCACTGATTACAATGACTGTCCAGATGATACCATGACCGGAAAAGAAAACAACCGTCACAAGCACTTAAGCCATGACCATCAAGTAAGAAAATTCTATTTTGGAAGGCAACAAAAATGAGCAGTTTGGAAAGTGCCATGCGAGTACCTTTATTGCTTCCATTTCAGCTTTTCTCAGAGCTATTTCTTCCCTGCAAGCAATTGAACAAATCTAACTTTAGTCCAAATAACAATATCAACATTTGGTTAGAAGAACAAAGATAATGAAGCCAGTCAAAACCTCTCTTCTTGAACAATGACAACCACTTGATCTTCCATTTGCTCAATTATCTGAGACCATTTGGCAATTGATTGTTCGTTAACAGTACGGCATTTCAACTTTGTCCCAGCCCTCTTAACCTATTACGTTGATAGACAATAAAACCTCCTGGTGAGTAGAAATCATTTTACAAATTTTATATCAGAATTGTTGGCTAGCTACCTAAAAAGGGGGGTCTAAATCAGATTATTATCATAGTAGCACGTGAAAAAACCATAAGAGTCTCATCAAATCTTAACAGGTCAAAACCAGCAGTGCTCCAGCAAGTGAAATTACTAGGATGAATTATAATGACATGTTTGTGGATCAACTAACATACAGTATCAAACACCCAACTACAATAAATACTGCTGATATATTCTTTAGAAAAATTAAGTGAAGAATAGAACAAGCCTCCAAATTGTGGACAAAGAACATGGCTCACAATGGATTTTAAAAGAGAGCGATCATTGTCTGTCACAAATGTCACAGCATAACCATCTCTACCAGCTCTTGCTGTACGACCCACTCTGTGGACGTAGCTGTATAAAAGAGAAAAGAAATAAGATATATTACAATAAATCTGTGAACTTTGAAATACAAAATAATGAAAAATGATCTAGTTAGAAGAACAGGAAAAAAAAAAAACATTTTTACCTTGTCAGATCACGAGGGCACGCATAATTAATAACTGTTTGAACACCAATAATATCAAGTCCCTACAGATGGTAAAAGAAAATGCCAGAAAAGAACATGAATGTTGAGAACCACAAGTAAGATGAGAGGAGAAAATTGCAGAGGCAATAAAATGAGCCAACAGGGACTTCAGTCAAATCATAGGCAAAAGACTTTGCTAATTGTTCAAACTCAGAATTGTTAGTGATCTTTCAAAAGCAAAATACTAAAAACTCCCATACAAGATACAACAAAATATTAGCAAGAACAGCAAGCAGTTAATATGGTTCATTAGAGAATTAGGGAAGTGCAAGTAGCTATAAAGATATAGGACAGCATCTCCACTTACGCGAGCAGCTACATCAGTCGCAATCAAAAAATCAACTTGTTGCTTCCTGAAAAGTTCCAAAGCCTATACAAGGAAACCATTAGTCGGATTCAAAAACAAATGAGGATCTCAATATACAATACACGACAATACTTTTGTGATCCTCAAAGTAAGTTACTCACATCAAGACGCTGAACTTGTGTAAGATTTCCATGAAGCTCGGCAGCTTTAAAGCCAGCTAATCCAAACAAAATCTTCAACCTATGTGCAGCTTGCTTAGTTCCACTGCCAAAAGAAATTTAAAACAATCATGATATTTGGATAATCAATCATGCCTTTATATAAACTCAAAAAATAAGAAAAATTCACATCTCAAACTTTCAATTTCCTTATTATTAAAGAACAGGATCTATTTTGCCAGTCATCATATGAAGAAAAACATCACCATTATAAGATAAAAGGTAGAATGTCAAATTTTCAAAATATAAGGTATATTATAGTTTAGAAACAGTGAATTCAAGAAGGATCATGCTAATGTGGCTATGATAAACAACCTGAAGATGATCACTCTGGATGTAAAATTTTTTGAACATAACGCAAGAAGAACAGCCTCTTGATTCACCTCACGAGTTCTACGTATCCTGATCACCCTGCAAACAAAAAAGTCATATCCTGTTTAGTTAGATAGAAATTAGAAGTTGTTTAGCTCTAAGAATTATTTGTATAAAACTACACTCTAAAATGTATAACCAACAAAAGAAAAGATATGGGGTGAGTGAGATAGGAATCAATTACTCCTCAGTCAATGTCACTGGCCGTTTTGCAGATGGGTCAGCAGAAAGACGCAGTGGTTTAGTCAGAGAAAGTTTGATAAGCTCATTGATGTCTTCAGTCATTGTAGCTGAGAAAAGCATGGTCTGCCTCCTTTTGGGGCATAGGCGAACCTGCCAATAAACAAGGAACAGTAATCACATTCCAAAGACATAAAAGCAATTCATTGAAGTGAGAAGCAATTAATAAGTTATTCTATGTCTGCTCAACTCCAAAACTTAGATTTCTCTAAGACAGGCATTATAGACCAATTCCATTCCTCTTAAATCATTCCTTTTCATATAGATAAAAAGACATGCCTAAGGCAACATTTTAATAATTTAAAGCTTAGTTGAGTTAACTATGCTTCTGGGAGGCTCAAGTTCTGATTGTTAGATTCAATTGCAAGGAAAACTGTAACAGTTTTGAAATTTTCAGAGACTAAAAAATACGGCAAGCAGTAATATACAGCCTGGAGGTAGTCAAAAGTGACAAGAACCCCTTTCAGGTTGTTTAAATTACTGCTTGCAGTTATAACTGTCAAATGGCCAAGATAATGAACAGTTAAAGGTACCAATTCATGAATTTCAGAACTAAATCCAAGCTCCAGAAGGCGGTCTGCTTCATCAAGGATTAAAACTGCAAGATCGTCTAGATCCACAGACATAGTGTTGCGTAAATGATCTATCATTCGCCCTGGGGTAGCAACAACGATATCTGGCATGGATCTCAAGGCAGATTCTTGTACCTGCAATTAAAAATGCTGCTATGATAAATTCTTGTTGCAAACAGATAATCATAAGACCACCTATGGTAAGAAAATTGAAACCCTTCACATGCTAGTAACTGGGCCCAATATATGAATGCTTTGCTGTGCCTTCAAAAAAAGGTTTGCTCCATTCTTTGAAAAAAAAGAAAGCATGTCCCGTATCACACTTTTAAAAAAAAAAATTATTTCATATCATAAACTCTAGGATCCCAACAATAATTTTACATAAAGAGAAACTTAAGCATACAAAGAATGAAGGAGATTGCTTGAGTTAAACATAGCAGGAACTTAGAATCTAAATATACATGAAACAGGCTCAAATAGGTATATGCAGTTTTAATAGATTTTAACAAAACAGTACCAAAAAATTAAGGAACAAAAAGCATTGAAAGGGGATGGCTAAAAGCAAAGTTCAACGAAGATCAGTCTTGTGTAGCATTAGAGCAGGTGTTTACAAATTAGGCAATTCATAAATTGAAAAGGATTATATTTAATCTAGCTGACCTTTGTAGAAAGCCCACCAACAATCAAGCAGCATCTAATATCTGTGAACTGAGCAAGCTTCTCTATCATGCTATGAACCCTGCAAATAAATGCAAAAATGAAACTAACATTGATTAGACTACTTATAAGCTAATGAAAGCACAGGAGCAAAAAAGTAAATCACAAAACTCAAAATGAAGGACAAATTTCTCCAATA
>CATIWK010393649.1:0-24384 GCA_949634005.1 Mallotus japonicus
TTTATTTGGAATGCATGATTGTATATTGAGTTTACTTTTGTGAGCAACGGGACTAATATGCATGAACACGGATAATGTGCAAACCTGAAATTAATGTAAAATTGAACCATTGAATGAAGGCAATCCAAATCGCATATTAATAAAGAAACAATTGAATAATCAAAAGATAATAAACCATGAACACAAACGGAGGCCGATTGCAAGATCGGGTGGACATTCAAACGTCCATACCCAGTTTCCGAACCCATTCTCTGATGACGGCTTCTGGGAACCTCTGTGGAATCCAGTTGCCGTAAAAGTGTGTCTCGAATTTCACCAGGGTGGCGACTCCATCTCCGAGTAGGCTTTTTAGACCTATATCGTATCTCTCACACGGGCCGAAGGCCCGACACAGTGCCGTGGTCGCCAACACTTGGGCGTGCGCTAAAACCCGTCGCCTATAAGCACCCAACTTTCAAATCGTAACACAAAACTGACAAACTTTTGTTCCGGTTATCAGTATAGAGTCCGGAATAATTTTTCGGCCGGTGAGGATGATGTGGCGCACACATGGTTGATGATGTGTCTGGCTTCTCTCGAGCTGGCAAACCCAACAGAGACACATCATCACACTTTGCAACGTGGCGCCACATGGCCAATTCTTACCAAAATCCAAACTTTTGACTTTTCTCTCAATAATTTTTTTTTTTCATTTGCTCTACCCAGCTCCGTCAAGCACCGCAACCTCACAGTGCCTTGCCACCATAACCTCACAGCTTCAAAATCATGTCTTTTTCCTTAAAAACATATCCATTAATCAAAACCTTCAATTAACAAAAAAAAAAAACTTCAAAATCATGTCTTTGGCCAATTCATTTCATAACCAAATTTGAAATCTCACAAAAATTCTCTCACCACTAGTCAAACATAGCCACCAAAAGACTGGTTCCCGTCCTTGATCAGTCCTCGTCTACCAAAAGACTATGTCAAATCTCGATGAACTCTCTTTTATCGACAATGCCATCACTGCCGCTGTCTTCGTTCTCCAGTGGGTAGGCTGATGGTACTTCAGTTTTTGAAGTTCGCTCGACGACCCAACGCTCATGGTCATCGAGGGAGCATGTCACAAAAGCTCAGTGGGTGGGTGTGGTATTTGTGCGATGGTTAAAGGGTGCTAATACGGGTTCCAATTGTACTGCTTTAACAAAGCTTTTTTCTTCAAGTAAAGTAGCTTCTTCTTCTTCCTTTTTTAATCTCTGGTTAATTTGTTATTGTTGTTGTTTATAGTAGCTTGCAGGCTTTGTGTTGTTGGTTTTTGAATTTTTGGTCAATATGAATGGTGGATTGAATTGGGGTTTTCATTTACTGAACTGGGGTTTGCACTATAAAGTGTTGCAGTAGCTTTTTGCTCAAAAACAAACAAAGGCAAAGAGGGAGCTTTCTCAATTTGAGCCACTGGCAGCCACGTGGCAAAGTGTGATTACGTGTCTCTATTGGGTTTGCCAGCTCGAGAGAAGCCAGACACATCATCAACCACGTGTGCGCCACGTCATCCTCACCAGCCGGAAAATTACTCCGGACTCTTTATTGGTAATCAGAATAAAAGTTGGTCAGTTTTGTGTTACGATTTAAAAGTTGGGTACCATGGTGATCACAGGTCCAAATGTTGGATACCATGGTGAAAATAACCCTAATTTTCAATGATCACTTAATCAATTTCTCTTTTCAAATAATGATTGCTACGTTAATTCGGTATATCTCAAAAAAATATTGGATATTTACTGATCTAATCTTTCAACAGAATCGACCGGCCACCTTTGATTGTCAACATATATATATATATATATATATATCCAATTTGGAAATAGAAACATTGTGTTGGTAAAAAGGAGAGATAGTTGGCATCTCCATTGATGGAGAAGAGAACAGCTTCGGTGCTTAGCTGAACACATCCTGTTAAGGAACAAAAATCCTCAAACTAACTCCACGCATTTCCAGAAAGAAGCAACATTTTGTTAGTCAACTGTAGTTGTCAGAAAAACCACAGAACCAAACATGCTTCCGAATGGAAAAATGTTTCTCTGCATAACTTCTGGTACATTAGCAATACAGTCAAGTAGCTCTCTTATATTTACACAATTTTTTGTGGCCAATGGATAAAAGAGGTAGTTATCCTTCAATGCCGTGAGCCTTTAGCAATGGTAGACTAAGAGAAAGCAAATGGATAATGCTAATAAAGTTTTAGAAGGTCTTGGCATTAGTAATTACTACAAAACTTTTGCAATATTAAGTTATTGAAAAGCCTCTACTTCATTAAAGTTTCAACAGCAGCACTGATAGAATGTTTATGAGAAGAATTTTGGCGTGCAAACAGTGAGTGAGTCCCACTCCAGACAGACGTGCAGTTGTCTGGGAAGAGAGTTTGGCACAAAGTGAGAATCATGGGATTATCTGGAAGGAACTTCTCAAACATTTTGGCCCTCTGCTGCCTTTCTTGTGATTCCTGTCAAAAAATGGAGTCAATTTAGCCACGCATGAAATAAGAAAAATTTGGTGCTTCTGTGGCTTGACGGAAAAGATTGATGTAGAAAAAAGAAAAACATATGCAATATATAAGTACAAGAAAGAAGAGCACCAATTCAGTGCCAATAGTAATCACAAAACTAAGATGCAAATTTGCACTTTGCTCATATATGCTGCATGTCAGAAAAAGAAAAATTGATGTAATGAAAAATTCATAACCAATATGGCAGGTAGAGGGCAGTAACATTATAAACACGAAGTCTGACAGCTATCCTTAAGCTTCAGATGTAACAGCTACAGTAAAAAATTCCTGAATATGATAATATTGTAATTTATCTGATTATCCATAATGTTCAAAAGGAGATATGAAGCAAATTGCAGATCCAAGATCCATCTCACACTGATGTTTTTGATTTCGGATTCTGTTTGTTTAGCATTAAACTACTCTGCCTCCACTGTTGCCAGAATACCTAATAACCGCAATTTCCTCCGGCCTTCCTCCCCCGAAACCCAAATAAATTAAGGAATCAAAATGCAAAATGCATTATTCTATAACCATCAATATACCTACTTCAGAAATAAAAAAGAAAGGCTTTGTCATTCACGGTCATAGTATTCTAGTTCTCATCTTGCAAAAAGAATGCTTCTTGCTAATTGCTATCTGCATATTTGATGTGCAGATACAATTTCCACTCTCATTCTAAAGGTACTAAACATAACTGCAAAATTATTAAGTAAAAGGGGAGTCTCTTACCAATCACTAGGATTAAATATGTAGCAAATACATACAACAGTGAACCATCTGGTTTAGTGGCTAGGGCTACTGAGAATGGGGATCAAGGCAGTATCATAGTGTACTAAAATGGTCCAAGCTATTTATTTGGTCTGCCCATCAACTTTTATCTGGCCCTGTGTTTGTTCGCACTTCAAGCCCAATGGGCATTTGTGTGTGGGGATGCATTACAACTTACAAATAATAAAATTATTCTTGAGGTCTCAACTAATAGCTTATGTTTTTGAGTTGGATGGTAACTGAGACACATTACATAAATTCATTAAGAAATTACCACATGCTTATTTCACTGAAACAATCACTTGGGAATGAATACACAATGCCAAAGTGAGTCCGTGGTTCAGAGACTACTGAAGATGGGGATCTAGGATAGGTCAAATGCATAACAAGTTTCATAAATCAAGAAAATGATAAGAAAATCAGCTTTGCAATGCAGATTTCATCCACCTGGACATGAAGGGTTTCCAATCTCACAAATATGGTAAAGCTTGGTTCACCTGGTAACACACAGCATCATATAAATTGTTATATTTAGTTACCTTCTTATTTTGCTGAGCCACTGCAGTTTCATCCTTCAGAGAATGTGTTTGGACTACTGCATCTGCATTCTCTGCTAGTCCAGGCTGAGACTGTTGATTAGGCTCATTTCTTGATTTATCAGCAGACTCAGATTGCCCTGAAGTTTCGACCTTTCCTTGTTTTTGGATCTCTATCTCATTTTCTTCCTCCTCGTCTTGCTCCTCATCATTCTCTTCCTCATCAAGCTCCTCTATTTCCTCATGCTTCTCTTTTTCAGCACTGTATTGCTGCTCAGCATCGTCCATTTTTACCTCCAGTACCCTTCCTTTCACCTCAGCATCTGCATCTGCATCTAATGATTCATCCAAGTTTGATGATGAATCCTCACCTGCAGGGCTTTCCATAAGTGGAGATCCCTACAAGAAGTGAGGATAAGTGTTAGCGTTACCAATCTTTTACTTCATGACATAAAAAATTATTTTACAGGGAAAATTACAATCACACACCCCTCTCCCTCTCCCCCGATTTGGTGAAACCCACTAATCCATCCTTGTATTTTCAAAAGTCAACTAATAATCCCCTCAAATTTGATTTTATTAACTATTTACCCATTCTGCTAACTAAATACCCCTTTGAGTTTGATATTTTTATTGTAAACCTAAGTGAGTATTTAGTTAGCAAAAGGGAAAATAGTTAATAAAATCAAACTTGATGGGGCATTTAGTTAACTTTTGAAAATGCAGGGATAAACTAGTGAATTAGAATAAACCTTGGGGGGGGGGATAAGCAAAGATTACAAAGAAAAACTATGAAGTATAAAAGGAAACATGATGGTGCTAGCTTGTATATCCACTAATTGCTTGATTTTATTAACTATTTACCCCTTCTGCCAACTAAATACCCCTTTGAGTTAGATATTTTTATTGTAAACCTAAGTGAGTATTTAGTTAGAAAAAGGGGAAATAGTTAATAAAATCAAACTTGATGGGGCATTTAGTTAACTTTTGAAAATGCAGGGATAAACTAGTGAATTAGAATAAACCTTGGTGATTGTAATTTCCCTATTTTATATTATTCTCATAAGCAAAGATTACAAAGAAAAACTATGAAGTATAAAAGGAAACATGATGGTGCTAGCTTGTATATCCACTAATTGCTGGTCATAAACCAAAATTTTAACATGTTTAGGCACCTAAATGTTAAGTCCACTGCTGGGCATATAAAATTTCAAAGCAAGTCATTCTGTTCCTTTTCCTCCAAAAGAAAAATAAATATAGTTATTGGGATAATAAGTAATAGCATCATTCGTAAGAACAGTGTCAACGTATATCACAGATACTTCTACGTCAGTTGAACATAAGACATGGCCATGACATGATTTCATTCCTTGTTAAGGACATAAGGGTGCAACCTTAGGTTCAGTGCGCAACTGACACCTATTGACTGCTCAAGCATCAGACCCCTTTAAGTAACAAAGATTTTATTCCACAAGTTCAACACACTTAAGAAATATTGACAATTTATCTAAGACCGTGGAAATTGTGTACACTTATGACATGGTATTGTCAGTGCAGGCCATAAATCTACTTGACAGACACAAACTTGAAATTGAATATAGTCATCATTAGTTAGAGAAAACAAAGATTGCCTCTTGCTTCAACTCTTTGGCAAGACTTTGATTAGCAAGTCTCTCCTTCTCCTCACGCTCTCTTCTACGACGCTTCAAAACACAAATGGCACATAGGCAATCAGATTTATGACGCCTTCTGCAAATGAGAAAAGTCAAAACTAAGAGTATGCTCTAACGTATCATAGCAACAAATAAAAATAGCCACATCATATCCAGTGCCCAATGCCAACCCCAGCACAGATATAAAAGAAATTAAAACAAAATGCTTAGTGGAAGGCAGAAAGCAATATAAATATTACAAGGCACTAGAACCTGCTTGATCTTATCTTGAAGCTACATCAACTTATTGTCCAACTTTCTTACCATCAATCAGCAATTGGATTACATTGAACAAAAATATGAAACTATATTTCAAACATCTTAATGGTGCACCCAATATCCCATATCGATTAGGAGACGAGGGGCTTGAGTCTGTATAAACTCAAGTCTCCCCGTAAGATGCCTTTTCTTTTAAAGGACAAAACCGTGTAGTCTATGGGGTCCCTTAAACCAAAGCGGACAATACCTAACGATCAAACCTACCAATGTGAAAGGATTTCGGCTGGGCATCATCCATCCAAAACGGAAGATACAATGCAATCCTAGGGACCAATAGAAAAATTGTGCCCAGTAAAACAGCACAAGGATAGGAGATGAATGAAAAGGATTATTATCGGCTAATTGTATGTGCATTCGTAATAATTTCCAGCCAGATTGATCTGCTGCTCATATATGCCATAGCCATATAACCTAGATGATAGCTAAAAATTGGACAACTTAAGGATCTAAACAGAATCAATTTAAAGTATTCCCAAAATATGCATACAACTAAGAAAAGTTTTAATATCTACTACTATGCATTAGCAGAAAACAAGTTAATCTGAAAAGACATACCCATGACGTTTTTTTCCCTTCTGTTTAGGTTGACCACTTTTACCAGGTCCCTGACTAGATGCTCCAGCGTCATCCCCTTGAGTACCATCAGCACCTAGCACAATAAAAATAAAAATATTGCTCAGGCTGCCGGGCCATGGTAATACAAAGCCAAGCATTTAAGAATCAATGGAGGCCCAGCATCTTTAAACCAACTAGAAGCATGCACATACAAAAACAATACAACAACAGATAAATCATAAAACAATAATATGCATCAGCCATTTCAGTTGTCATCACATAGCAGAAATATAACTGCAGTAAAATTAAAATGATAAGTTGAAGCAAGGCTTATTACTCTCTAGACTAGAGGCAATTAAAATGATCAAGCACTGTTTACTAAAGAAAGCATAAAAAAAGAATGAAATAAAACCAGCTGCAGACTAAAACTAACAGCTATCATGGGTATTTTCCCTTTGAGCAAAATTTTTTCTCTAACCATGTAAATGCTAAGCTATTGTACAGACAATGTGCACCATACGTGTGATATGACTATGAAAACAAGGTACTTACAATACAGAAACAAAGAAAAATAAAAGAATTCTGCCTAAATAAGATTATAAATAACCATGACAGATAATAGTAAGGATATACAACATGAGAGCAGGAATATGAAATTATTACAAAAAAGTATAGAGGAAGAACAAGAACACAAAATCCTCACCACTGGAACCTTTTGATTGTTCAGTAAATAAACCAGCTGCTGTCCAGTACTTCATAAAATTCTTCTTCACCCGCTTCATGAGGTCCAATATGTAGTCACCCTTATTATTATACTTATAACAATTGCCCCAGATATATTGGACATCCTTATAGACATCCTCTGAGTTCATATACTTCTCACCCATTTCAAGATTGCTGCATATTGTTCCAAAGTCCATTGGTGTATCAATGATGTCAAAATAATCCTGGTTTTAAACAATACAACACCCACAAGTAAATAAATAAATAAATGATTAAACGAGTAAATAAATAAATAAATAAAAGGAGTAGACATGTTATCTCATGTGAAGAAAAAAAAAGACATGAAGCAGCCTGGAGTAACACACAGGTTCCATCTTTAGTAGATCTAGTATTCCATAATTTATATTCATACAGCATAACAGAGTATTATGATGCAGAAGTATACAATTTCACTTACTGTATGCAGAGATGTGATTGACAAAAAAGGAAGAACAGAGATCAGAATCCCGAGGTTTGTACGATGGTGACCATTAAAAAAAAATGCATAGAATAATACATGGACAATCACACATGAAAGATTCGAACTTGTAAGCACGTCACTCACATCAAGATAAGCAGCATTCTATGCCAAATTCATTGCAAGAAATTTATTAATCTTGGAAATTCCTTGCAAGGAATCTAAACATGAAATGTTCTTTCACTGCTGAGTGCTGAGTAAAAAGGGAGGGAGGGAAAAAAAAGGACAGATGCACAAAAGAAGTGTGACATGAAGGCCACAAATATAAAATCAGAACAGAACCATTTACAGTGGCTATTGATACTTACAGGTATCCCTAGAGCTTCAGGATTCACAGGAACATTGAAGGGCTCAGCTGCATCCATTTTCATTACCTTCTTGACCACCTGAAAAGGATAAACAAAAGATGGAAATAATTACCAAAAAAAAAAGAAAGAAAGAAAGCTCCAATGATACAAACTCGAGGATTGAGTAAACTAGAAACATAAGAGCAACCCTTTAAATAATTTCAACATACCGATAAGGCAGAATCTAACTCTTGCTTATTGTACTGAGATTCCTGAGGAGGTGTCCTCGGTTCTTTTTGCTGTAAACTCTCATCTTTTGCCATCACACCACCACTATTCTTCTCAGAACTTAAACCACCTGTCACCTTCGATGACTTAATCTTAATACCAGGTTTCTTTGACACATTTCCAGAAACACCCGTTTTGACTTCAGACAGCGAATTGCCAGTATCTTCCATTTTATCACTACCCCCACCTTGTTTTTCTAAACCCAATTGCAAGCTACTCTTATCAGTATCACTCTGCGATTCTAACATCTTGGAAGTCTTGAGTTTCACCTTAACACGTCCAACTGACTTCCCTGATTTGGTCTTATCAATAGACCCATCAGGGTTTATACTAGCAAGATTTAACGGCTGGTCTGTACCAGTGGAAGAAGGGGTATCAACCTCCATTCGGCGCTCATATTCTTCTTCATTATTATTACTATCATTATTATTGTTATCCGTAAGACCATTACCACCATCATCATCATCAGAATTATCATCCCTAACTAAAGTGACTAAAGTTGGAGACGCCTCATTCTTAGCAGCTAAAGGAGGGGCCTTTTTCTTGCCCTTCTTGTTACCTCTCTTCCTCTTCATGATTATATATATAAACTACACAATAAAAGATCGAAACAATCATACAACAACAAACCCACAAACACAAAATCTATATCAATTAACAAGTTAACTTTTTCCAAAGCTCCTTACTTTACATTACAAAAGGGTAAGTGGGAACTACCCATTAACATAAAAATTGGAACTTTAAGCTGTTGAATTATAAAAAGATGAAAGAAACCCATAAACAGAGAAATTAAAGAGTTGATAGATGGCGCCATACCTTATTTTTGATTTAAATGAGGAATTTGGAGCCAAAAAACGCTTTTTTTAAAAAAAGAATTTTTAATAAAAAACAAATTGAGAGAGAGAGAGAGAGAGTAAGATCGTTTTTTTTAGGGTTATGGTTTGACAATTTTACAAGGCTTTGTTAAGAATGCTTCTAAATTGGGGATTTTAACTTTCTAAAAGGACGACGTCGTTTTCGTGCGATTTATTCAGCTTTGCAACTGAAAGGACAGTTATTTACAGTATAAATCATGGAATTTTTTTAATAAAATTTTAAATTATACAAATAGAATAATTTTATTGATAATGATGAATAATGTGCCGATTTTATATTTATTATACTTTCACTTGGGTTGTGTCACCATAAGATAATTCATCATTTTTTTGGTAGGTAATCACAAAAATATATTTGTTTTATAAAAATAAAAAAAAATTTGCCACAATATTTTATATTATTATGGAGTCCATCGTTTTATATATATATATATATAGTTGGTGAAAAAAATATTCTTATTTAATCATAACCATTAATATACATTATAGAAAGAGCCATTATTATGATGTCTACTAAAAAATATTTTTTTCCTATTTTCTTCATTATTTTTATCTATCTACTTTCCAAAAAAAAAAAAAAAGTTTCAAAACTACATAACTTACAATTTATATGAATCTAAAGTTTCAAAACTACATAACTTACAATGTGTATGAATCTAAAATTTGAGCAATGATGGAGTAGATATAAGCCAAATTATTATAACATGTACAACCATTAATGTGTGTTTTTTTTTTTTTCTGAAAATAAACATATAATAAGTATTGTTCATTTAGTATTCATATCACTTTTTGATTATGTTAAATTAAGAGTAATATCCTACTTTAGCATATATATACTTTTAAGTTGAAAAATAAATTAAATTATAAAATCAGTTCAATTCTGAGAGAACTATATGAACTAAACAGTAGAATAAATCCAATTCTTCAAGTTTCTATAGAAAACCATCATTCAGAATAGGATGGTATGCCATTCACTGTCACCAAAATAACAAAAGAATCACCTGAAATACAAAGAAAAACAAAAACTATAATCATTACAGTATATATATATATATATATATGTACTCCACTAGCATTTCATTCATGAGTCAAAATCGTACTAAAATTACCCCTAACCGATATATATATATATATATATATATATAATACATAGTACTAAAATTATAAGTTGCAAAATACATGATTTCTAGCTTGATTGATAAATTCAAAAGGCAAAACTTGTCCAGGTGTTTCAGCTACATGACCAAAACAGGTTCAATCAGCCTACACCAATAATTCCATACATCAAACAAACATGAATTCAAATTGTGGGGAAGGCATAGGGGATAGGTAGATAGAGAACCCAAAACTGACGAGTTAGTGAACGTCCATTGAGCATCATGCCTCCTCTCTGTAGTCAACCTGCAAACAGAAAATGAAACATAACTAAAAGCAAGAACTGAAGTGATAAATTGATTCAGATCATGCATCACGTATTGGCCAAATAGATTGTAATGGCAAGAGTAATGATAAAACCAACACCAGTAAAAAAAAAAACGATGCTAAAATGTCATGGAGCCTAAATAGAGGTGACTGATACATACAAGTGAATTTCCCAAATCCAACTCCTTGTAAGATGCAGCAATGGAGCACAAATAAGCACACCAGCCCACTTCATCTCAAATGGGAAAAATAAATGGAGCAAATGGGAGACCAGTTGGCAGAAGGGGCTAAGGTCTTATTTCTTAACAAAATCAGGTCCTGGATTGGGTCAGAGAAAGAATTGTCAGTGGCCAGCCAACCCCAACCAGAATATTTACTATACTATTGTACCCTTTCATCAACATCACTCTCTTCTGCATCTGTTATAGGTCGTTCCATCTCAACAAAAATTGAACATATTCCTCTAATCATGATCCAGCCAAGGCTAAACATGTGATGCCAGAGTCATCAAAATAATTGATGGACGGGCACCCTGAACATAGAAATTTCAGTAGCCAATCCCCAACAACGTGGGGCCTGAATTCATAGGCTGTGAATATATGACCGCTCCATCTGAGATGTCTAACCAGTAGAGTACCCTGTGTGTGACAAATTAAAAACCTAAGCCCATAATTATGTCTATTGTGGAAACAGAACAGTCAGAAATGAACTTCTAGATCATGTCCATGGTGGAACCTTGGAACACTAGAACAGTCACCATTGTGAAATCCTAAAATGGTGAAATGTTGATATTAGAATATGGCTTTGTGTTGTGACATAAGGTCTAGCCATCTGTTACCAGGACAATCTTGTATCCATTGTCATGCAAAAAGACAAGAACATCTTATCATATTTTTGAGCAAGGGAGATTATAATTTTCCAATCCCACATTCAATAAAAGGCCAGTGATCATCATGTGAGTAATATACTATTACCACCCTGGAACTTGAACTTTTAGTCATGGAAAAAATCTCCATTCCGGTGGCTGATTAGTGGGGTATCAAAGAGATATACCAATCTCAACGACAAACGTAAAAATTCTGAGCCATGGCATATGATCACCATTTCTAAGTTATAGAGGTAGGGGTTAAGAAGAGAAAATTATATGTTTAGGAAACATAAGTCCATATTTTTCCAAAATCATAATTGGTTAATGTTTTATGCCTAGAATTCATATTTCATGATGACTTCTGCACTTGGTGAAAATCTCAACCAATTTTTCAGTCAACATGGCACATTTCTTGGGGTGTATTCAACTATAGCGCACTAGCAGACTGAAAAGGAAGTTCTATCACCTCAACTGCATGACTTGATGATGAGGAGTGTACTTGTGCCTGCAGGGAATCCTCATGAGGAGCATTATTAGGAACCTATCAAAAAGGAGCAAGTAATGTTATGGGCAAAAAGCTATACACCATAGCTCATCTTGTCAATGAAATTCCGTTAAATTCTACATGCTGTAGCTATGCAATTGAAGAAAAAACTATAGATACCTGTCTTGAACTCAAGGCATCCACCTTATCAATGACTTTCTGCAGATTTGAGGACATACTAGCTACCTGGGATTCCAAGGATGAATACTTTTGCTCCATGGCCTCCATTTTATTCATCATCTTGCTTACCTCCTCATTAGCTGATCTTTTGGCCTCAATAGCCATCCTCATGAGACTATTACGGCTAGGTTTTCGGCCATAAATATCAGAAGGGCATGGACCAAGCCCATACATACGCGCTTGGCTACGTTTGTCTTCTCCCATAACCTGACAGTAGGTATCTGCATAGTCATTGCTTCCATCTGAAGTCTGCTGTTTCTCAGTTTTATGTTCACGAAGTTTTGACTGCATTGAAGTCCAAGTATGCAGTTCATCAAGTCCAATTACCAATCAAATAAAAAAAAAAATGTTTAGTAATAAGATGAGTAATGAGTTTGGATTCCAGTTAATAAAAACATACTATCATTTCTGCTGCTGTGTTATCCACAGGCTGTCCATCCTTACGTGTACGGGTAATGATGTATAGCTCTCCTCTAGTAAGTTCCTTCCCGTTAGTCCTCTTTGCTTTCTATAATCGCATGAAGAGAGATGATTCAAGGGATCATGTTTGCATGTCATAATCATATTTAAATACAATTTCCAAAAATATAGTTTACCTCTTCCTCTTGTATCCTTGCAAAGCTCTTCGAGCCTGCAGCATGAGCACTCCTCTGCTTTGCACGATTGGCCTTATTCTTAGCACAGCGCATCTACAAATGCCACAAGCAGAAGATCTTGTTTTTAGTTTTCACAATAATGTCTAAACAGTAACATGTAAACTGCCACATCCATTTGTTAGCGCATACCTGCACCTCTTCAGAGTTCCAATGAGCTATAAGAGCTGCCCATTGATCAGGAAGGACTCTTTTGTTACAGTCCTTCAAACGTTCTTCATCGGTTGTATGAGGGTTATAATGATCAGCCTTCAGTTTTGCTTTCCAGTTCCTCCATTTTGATGCAAGAGACTTCAAGACCCAACCTTTGCATATGGGATCAATCTCAAACTTTGTCTGTGGTACAGGAATAAAAAGAAAAATTAAAGAAAAATGAAGCGAGGAAGATATAAATAGGTTATTTTTAACATAATTAAGATAGTAATGGAGGGTTGTTCAAAAAAAAAAAAGATAGTAATGGAGGAAATATTGTTTCCTATTTTTTCTCTTTCATCTTGGGACCTGCACCAGCTCCCACCCTATCATTTTCAACATTCTAAGATCAAAAAGTGATTTATTGACACCTGCACGAACTGCCACATGTCCTCTTTGTGTGCTTCTGGCATTGCTGACCAATCAAGAAAATTAAGCGGCGCCATCTTACCATCCCGTGCTACAGTACCCAGGAAAGAAGCCAGCTTCGATGCTTCAGGACCAACAGGCTGCCCCAGCATATTGATAGGAATGAATATCCGCTCACCATCAGGCAGATCCCACATGAGGCGGCACTGAGTGGGACCTCGAACCTTCCTCTTTTTCCCAGGTGTAGATAGCCCTGATCTATACATGTGGTTGTGGCTAGTAGAGGGTTGCAGAGGCAGAGAATTTGCTGAGACCAATGCAATTTCTGTCGCAGGGCCTGTAGAGTGCCTTTCCATATGTCTTTTCTCCCTCCTGCCAGCATCCATCTGTGCCATGCCTGATCATCTCGCATAAACACCCACAAATAAAAGGGGTGGTAATAAAAACTAGGACAATGGGGAAATGTGAAACAGAAAGGGAAAATAAAACTTTTGCCTAAAATGATGTACATAAGACCTTTCTGTTTGTATTATTCTGAGTGACTTCTTGTTATTTCTGTTTTCATGACTTCTGAACATTATTAAGATGTGGGCAGATAGAAAGTCTGAAAAGAATTTAACCCACAATATTGTAGACTTCAAGGAGATACCTGCACTAGAAATATCAACGCTAGCCAGTGCCTCGGAGGGCTGAGTCTGTGCAATGGTTACCCTAGGCTGTGCAATTGTCGCCTGAGGCTGATGTGAATCATTCGGTTGGCAGTGGTTTGGAAGATGATGTTGGGGCTGTTGTTGGCCCATGCTGCTAAGCATGGGATCCACAGAAGACCTAGGCACACGTCCATCATGTGTCATGGGACCATCCATAGGAGGGAAGTGCAGATGTCCTACAAAATAAAGAGGGGCCAACAGAAAGTTTAAAAAATACAGCCAAACTAAGGATAAAAATAATTAATATGATCCAGAATTGAAGCAGAAAAGGATGGTTTCTTGTAAAATATAACATTATGGACATGTCATGCCTGCATTATTAATATCTGCACCAATATGTGACTGAGATGGCTGAGGCTGAACTGTGCTCTGCTGTGATTGCCATAAACAGCACGAGCTTGGTTGGGCCTGTTGTTGATGGGCATGTGTTGGACCACTCATCATAGGGACATTTGGGTTCTTAGGTGTGTATTTTTGCCGCTCCATGTTGAGGACTGTAACGGGCGGTCCTGGCATGTGTGAATGTCCTGAAAGGAAAACGGCTAGTAGTTGATGGTTGCTGATGAAATCAATACCTTGCAGAAACAAGTTCTGCTTCCTTTAGTTTGACTTTGATTCATTCATACTCCTTTTTTCACGTAAGGACAAGAAAAGAAGGAAAAGATGCAAGGTGGTGGACACCTCCGACAAGCAGTAATAACTCCTAATCCAACACTGACACAGAAGCAGAATGCAGGTAACATCTGCCAAACACTTAACTAAGATAAGTCAATTAAACCATTACCCCATAACATACTCAAATTCCAGATCTGCTTGGTTTGGTTCAACCTGTACCCTGTGACTTCCCTCTCTGTGACCCAAGCTTCCAGCTCTATAGTAAAATCAACTATAGATTCATGGCTTTTGAAAGCTTTCTCTAGCCACAGCTAGCTTTAGATTAAATTCAGGTCTCATATCAGAGATGGAGATCACAAATAAAAAAAACAGTTAGGTCCATGTCTACATATTTCTCATGTTGGCCATCCTTAAATTTTTTTAATAAAATATTTAATATCTTTTTTCCCCTTTCTTGCCGTAGATCAGGGAAATTTATTCTCATAATTGTCAACCTCAGTAAGTAAAAGTTGCAGAAGGGTCATATTACAGTTTTCTCTCAACAAAAAGGGCATGTTTGCATTGAAATAGTGAAAGGTATACTGACATCTATGTCTTGACCTTTACTGCTAGTTACTCAAAAATCCTATATTTTAATTTGCATTTAGTTGAAGAAGAAAGCAAGAAAAAATAGTCAATCTTGCAGATGGTTTTCAATTCTAGTTGGATAACTTTTTTACCCATTAATGCATTATGGAAAATAAAGGTATTTAATAACTTATATTTTAGATAATTTCACTAAGAATGACACAACAACAACTGGAGTCATAATAATAATAGTCAGCTGGCAGATAGAGAAAAATACGTAACATAAAATAAGGAAGTTGTGCTAGGTGAGACTCTCAGTTAAATTTGATATCTAGCTAAATAAAAAATGGGTCACATTTGCAGCAGCAATGGTCACTCAAAACATATGTAAGACCTGCATAAGTATGAACCTTGAATCTATTGCCACTTTTGAGGCACAATGTACCTGTGTAACTACTATTGACACCTGCCCGAAACTGGGAAAATTGTGGCACTTGACTGGTGCTTGGCTGAGGCTGATGAAACTGATAATTCTGGGTGTAGCTTGATAAGGGTACTTGAGGCTGGGTGGTGCCAAATTTAGCCTGCTGCATCTGACTCGGATTAATCAGATGGTTTACCACAGGCATAGCTTCATGCCTGTTATGCCTCATAGCATGATCACTAGAAGGTGCCAAGTTAGGATTCCCTAAAAAAGAAAATAAAACAGTTATAGGTGAAAAATAGTAGATGATTAAATAAAGGGAACAAATCTTTTTGATGCATGCATAAAAGATTAGAGGGGCAAAATATATCCTATATACTATGAAAGGCACAGATGAGGATACAAAAAAAAAAAAAAAAAAGGTGCTAGTGTAGGTATACATTACCGAATGCATAAAAGACAACACATACAAATTTATACTTCAGATTATCAACCTACTAAATTTCACAATGTTATGTAACAGCAAGAATATAGATGATGTCTACAGCGAAGAACTCAATTAACTATAAAATAAAGATAGTCTATATTATTTGTTGTAGCTGATGAATCAAAGAAGAGACCTTCACAAAATGAAGATGTGAAATTTCTCTTTCACCTTTTGAAATTAATAAAATGGCCCTTATTAAAATAACAGGTATAAGGAGCACGTAGACATCAATTAAAACAAACACAACCCTCTTCTCCACTCACTGAATCAAAAGTGAAAACATCATAAATATACAAGTTCACATGAGTTCCCAATGCTTTACCAACATGGTGGATGGACCAGGGTGTGAAAATGAAAGAGAATGAAAGAGGAAAAATGCAGAAAAGAAACATTTCCTGCATTTTCAGTGTTTGAAGAGCATACAAAAGTTGGTCAATTGCATTTTCTTGACCAAAAAAAAAAAAAGAAAATTGTAAGCCATTTTCAAAGAAGATGATTTCCTTTTCTAATGGAATACTACAAACTCACCAAAAAGAAAGAAACTCACAAGAGATCTGCATAAGCACCAATTCACCAACCACTACAGTTGATTTTGATTCCTGCAGGCAACTGCAATTTGCTTCTTTTTTCTAATATTTTTTGTATAATTTTCTCTTCCATTGAAGATGATTAAAACCAAGTCTACAAATAGGGAGTTAAGGTCTTCTTCAGCAGATGAAAAAATTTCCCCCCTATATATTTCAAATGTCAAATATCAATTTCAAGATGATTTCCCATTTTCCAACTAAATAGTAGATAACAATGCATTTTTTAAAATAAGGTAAATAAAGTAGTTCTATGGGAAAAAAATTTTCTTCAAAACATATAAAACACAAAATGAGTAGCACGATAACTAGCAATCAACATCCATAACCCAAAAAGAAAATCAAGACAGACAGATAGACACATACACACACAGACACAGAGAAAAATAGAGAGAACATTTTATTAACCTTCAAAAACTCTTGCCCTTTCTCAGTCAAGCTCTTGAACATATAAACTGCTCTATGTCTTTGTCCAAAATGAATGTACATGCAAAACATAATGGATGCCACATATGAATGCCTGCTATACTTTAGGCTGTAAAGGAAAATCTTTTAAGAGTTCAAAGACTTTATTAAATTCATCACGAGTTGCAGGACTTCCAAGTAAACAACCCTATATAATGTCAGTTGCAACATTGTTCCAAATTCATCCTAAAGATGTACTAATTCAGAAGGACTGCTATCAATTTATCTAGCACCAAAAGGTGGACTGTAATTTCACAATAATATTAAGCTATTAGTTCAACACTTAAAACTGCTACAAATTTATTTAACACCTAAAAGTGGCTCTAATTTCACAATAATATATTAGTTCAACTCTTTATGATCAAGTCAACACTTTTCTATATCCTCTTGCACATCTATGAAAAAAGGATTAATATATAAAACAAAAATTACTGATAGGTAAGTCACTGCAGAAATAGTAGGTACTATGTAAAGCTGAGACAATGAAAATAAGAAGTCAAATTTGGATCAGCACTTCATTTGTCCAATAGAATGAGGATAAAATCTTGGCAAATACATCCTTGTGTTTGTGGAGGATGCACTAATGCTAATGTCCTAGCTTCATAATAAAATAAGAGACCACAGGGAATGCTCTGAATTTCCAAAACCAATATGCAAATTCCAAACTTCTTTATTTTCTTCCCTCTATTTGAAAATCATTTTTTCCATAAGAGAAGGAAGGCATAGAGAAACGTGGTTCCTACTTTCTATAAAAATATCCAACTGCAGACAAATATTCAACTCATATATCAGAAGAAGAAACAGAAAAGAGAGATTCTGATTATGTTAGCATGACATCTCACTGTACATGTTGTAAAATCTCTCTTAATATTTTTTATGAAAAATTCCTTCTGTCTGGTTGTAAAGAAAACAATACAAATGCACAGCAAGATGGAGGGCTTCTATTGTTTGATTTTGGGAAAAAATATTAAAATTTTGTTTCTTTTAATAATATTATTTTTCCAATTTGGGGAAAAAGAAAAAGAAAGTTATATTACTTCTTATGCTATTAAAACCACTGTCTGCAAGAAAATAATGCAGGAAACTAAAGCATAAAAGCTAATCGTGATAATACAACTGCAAGTTAACAGGCAAAGCATGAGACACCACAAATGTGCTTAGCAGATAATATAATTAAAGCATCATAGCCAGGTGATGATTAGATGCAAATTCATTGATAAAATAACAAAGAATTGCCATTTTTAAATGAAAAAAGACAATATAGTGATGAAGGTGGAATTAGGCCCTGAACCTAACCTTATGTACCTAAATAATAATTTTCTGCCAGATATACATGGTGTACGTTATAGCATTTTTTTCGTTTCCACTGGCAACTAAGTTTAAACAGAATTTACATGAAATCAAGGCATTAGTTGCATTAAACTGTTGTCCAGAATAGGCATTAGTTAATGATATAAAAAAATGTGCTAGCCAGGTCAATAAAAGCAGTAAAAAGCAGAATCATGAATTCCATACCACTAGCCTTTGTTGGAATCTCACTACTTAGTCCTGCTGCAGTCCAGTATTTCATAAACTTCTTCTTCACCCTCTTCATTAGGTACATGATATAGTCGCCCTTCTTGTTGAACTTGCAACAATTTTCCCAAATGTATTCTACATCCTTGTACACATCCTCTGAGTTCATGTATTTCACACCATTTTCAAGATTGCCATAAATTGTTCCAAAGTCCATTGGAGTATCTATGACAGTAAAATAATCCTGCTTGCCTCCACAACCCCAGCCAGCCAACACAAGAAGAGGGGAGGGGGAAGGAGAGAAAGAGAGAGAGATCAGTAAATGCTATCAGTTGTAACTGCCAAAGTTGCCATTTGCCCATTCCAATATGTATGACAGCAAAAGCATACACAATACCACAGACAATAACCATTTTATGAAATTTGGCACAAAATAGAAAAGACTAAAACAATATGATTCATCATTTGTAAAACTCTTCTTGGGGAGAAAAACAGAGAGAAGATAAGGTATACAATAAGCCGATTAGATTGTGCAACAAAATACATGGACAAACACAATGCACACAGAGTATAAAGCAACCTTAGAGGGTCTCTCCACCAAATTTTTGAGAGATGTCAACAAGTGAGAAACAGCAATAGCCGTTCTCTCTTTGTCCATCTCTACAATAGCTTGTACATATGTTTAACAGATTTGCATTTTAGTGTAATCTCCAAATCCAAAGCAACAAAGAATTAAGTGAGTAGAATGTTGCTTATTCTTCCCAGCTTCAAGCCAAAATTGAACCACACAACATGATATTCTCAAATACTCAATCCACTAATTACCCCATGAAACGATGAAATCAACTAATGCAGACAAGATAACCAAAAAGTGCAAGAGGAACAAATTCCTCATATTTTCGTGTGTGCCTCTAGAGTGCCTACAAAATATGCTGAAAACATCCTCTCCTCCAATAACCTGGATATACGCCATTATCCTATCATGCAATGTCGGACAAACTACACACTCACACAACATAAACATTACATATAGTAGTAACTCACACTTACAGGTATCCCTTGCGACATAGGATCCACGGGACAATTGAAAGGTACAGCTTCATCCATTTCCATTACCTTCTTAATCACCTTTATAACCAAAAAATCAATTGACATTTAAATTTAAGCTTGTTCCCACAAAAAAAAATCAACAATTAAAAAATTCCTCAAATCAACATACCGATAAAGAAGCTTTCAATTCTTTCTTATTATACTTAGGATCCAAAATTGGCTTCTTTACTTGAGGTAATTGTTTCCTACTCATAGAACTAAATCCTCCTCCTTTAGATGACATAACAGTCGAACTCAATCCTCCACCACCTCCTCCTCCTCCTCTAGCAGCAGCATCAGCATTTGTATGTTTCCTAAAGACTTCAGCTTTTTTAGGCCTACCACGCTTTTTAGCTAATGTTTTTACTCTCCTATCCACTGCTGGCTCTTCAGAAAGATGAAATGACTCTCCCTCACTTTCTTCTTCTTCACTTGAAGAAGATGAAGATGATGATGAAGATGACGATGATGCTGATGAAATAAACTCCATTTCACCATTAAATTGAGTAAAATTGTTATCAACATTATCATTATTAACATTATTATTGCTCCTATTAAGTTCAACTGATTCAGAATTTTCATTTCCATTAACATTTTCATTAACATTTTGACCCACAAAATTCAAGAACACTGCTTCATCTGCATTCACTGGAGGAACCGGATCTTTCACGACGGATTTTTTAGGTCGTCCACGCTTTCGCTTCATTTTCTTTTTTTTTTTTTCTGCTATACACGACGCATCACAACACAAACAAACCACAAAATTACAAATCATGAAACTTATCAAACAACAAAATTAAAAGAAATTAAAGCTATATTTACCTGATCTGATTAGATTTTTCAACTGAATTCCGGATCAGAATATGTGGACATTAGGGTTTCAGCAGCATTGCTATCAACCACTACGAAAGGAGAGTGGTGTCCTTTTAGAGAGTAAAAAAATAAAAATGAAAATATTAGCCGAGGCAGTGTCGCTAAATGTTATAACAGACGAGTGGCGTTTTGCAACTTGGCAAATAATTGCGACTTCTGTTGCTGTTTCTGTTTTGTTGTAGAATTAGTGACGCTATTATAGATTAATAACCAGCGTTGCCATTAGTATTGGCCGGGGAAAATTGTCTTATTGGTTATTGCTAACAATTTCCTTTTTGTTTTCTTATTTTCGTTGCCAATTATATTTGTCAATAATTTATGGGAGATTATACCAATTCTTTGTTTTGTAAATATTTTAAGATGGTATGTTTCGTGACTATAAATGATTGTAACACAGCAAGTGTCTAAAGTAAAATTTATATATTTTAATATTTTTTATAATTTAATCATATACTTTTATTTATGAAAATTTTATGTATAAATTTTTTTATTTTGGCAATTCAACATTAGTTGAAAAATCAATGAAAATTTGCTGATATGATCACCGAAAAAATTTAAGTCCATTTCAAGACCGGCTCAAGGGTATTTATGGCCCTAGTGAAAATTTATTTTTTATTTTTTAGATTTAAAATTATCAATTAACTATTATTTTTTAGATATTGACTATTTTCTGCTATTAAAATTAAATAAATTAAAAAATAATTTGATATTAGCACCAATATTGGATTCTAACTACAAAATTCTAAATTTTTTCAACTAAAAATTATACGTGTATTTGATTTATTGTGTTGAAAGTATGGGACAATCAATTAAATTTTAGTGAGAGAGGTTGAACATATAAATTTTAAGGGAAAGTCTTGCCTATACTGAGTGTATTACACTCAATGGTAGGATTTAAGACACATCATCAAATATTATTAATTGAATTAATAAGAACAAAACATGTGTCTTGTGATTTAAATCCTACCGTTGGGTGTATATACACCCGGCCTAGGCAAGAATATACCAAATTTTAAAGGACTATAATAAAATTTAATTGGTTAAAAGGAGGTAGTGGCCTCTCCTTGTCCATTTCTCCTTAGTTTTGACTTTAATTAACACATAATAAAATTTTAAAAATCTTTTGAATCTAAAAATAAAAATAAAAGTATCTAGCAAATAATTTAATTAAAAAATAACAAAATACAACATAAAAAAGAGATGACTAAATTAAAACTATAAATTTATTTATATTTACTTTTAATACCACTGAATAAAATTTATTTTACATATTTAATAGTAATTATTTAAAAATTTAATTTAATTTTGTAAATAAAATAGAATGACTATTTCTAGAAAATCACAATAGAATAAAAAATTATTTAAAATATTTTTTTACTATATATATATATGGCCCCACATTTTTTTTTTTTTTGAGAATATTGGTTTCATAAAGAAAACAAAGGGCTTTAGCAAAAGCTAGAGAAATAGCAGAGACAAAATGCAGCCACACCAAATAAACGGGGGCAAAAGGGATTACAACAGCAATCACTATGAGAGCAGAGGAACTAAGCCACCGCGAAAAAAAAAACTAAACACAAACCAAGCCAAAAACTAAGCAGCCTAAGCCAAAAGACGGGGAGATGGTCTGCTAACAGTCGCTGACCTGTAGCTGGCTTCATCCTTTAGCAATAGATCCATTAGGCTGATGGGGATGTTATTCCAGATATCCCCTGAGTTGAATAAAAAAGCCAATCCGCAACTTTGTTTGATTCCCTCTTTATATGCATAAATTTTGTTCCTTGTAATATATGGCCCCACATTTGAGGCTCTATATTTGGAGAGGTCCTAGGCATAGACCTTAGTGATCTATGCCTAAAGCAGAGCCTCGTCATCCATGTAGGCATCATATTAAACTGGATCGTTTTGATTATTTGCAAAATAATGCATAAACTTTCACATTTTTTTACAATTTAATCATTATCTATTAATTTTTTTTATCAAATTGATAAATGTATACATATATTGTTAATTATTATTTTAATTCAATTGCTACATGCAAATTGATACTTATTTTATTATTTTAAAAATATGACAGGAAATGGATAGAAAAGGACTGTTAGCAAACTAAATGGAAATTAGGGAAGGCGTGAGAGTCCAGATTTTGAAATTTTGCTTCTCTTCAGTATTGCAATTTAAGTTTTTTAAATTGGAAATTTAGGTTTTAATAATATGAAGAACTGCTTTTTTTTTTTTTAATTAAATGGATCCATATGAGCGGCATAAGCATTTATAATGCAAAAGCCAACAGAGTTTAAATTTTGTGTTTAAATGTATAGAATCCAATTCTATAAGGGTGGTCCTTCGGATCCCACATCGCTTAGTTGTGGTTGGATGTGTGTGTATAAGAGCGTTGCATGTGTCTCACTTAGTCAGCAATTGTCTGAGTGATGATTCATGTACAGTAAGTCTCTTGTTGTTCAAAAAAATGAACTTACGCTCGTGCAATTGCTAATTCATAAATGGGTCTCGAAAAATACTAAACATAAATATTTGGACCTTTTTCTATTTTTAAAGTCAGTTTTCAATATAAATATATGTATCTATATAAATAAAATTATAACTATCAATCAATAATTTATTTATTATTCGAAGAAAAATTTATAATTTATTTAATCATCCGGTTAATTTCTCGTAAGTTATAATGATTAATCATCCTAGAGCATCCCAGGGCAACAGAGGCAACTATGCTGAAGACCTCCGTTCCTATGCCCAAACTTTGGCCTTTGTTTGAAGGCTAAATATTAATATTTTTTTGGTAAAAAAAAAATATTAATATTTTGTCTTTTTGCTTTGTTAGTCTCTAGCTGATATGGACTTCAATTCTCTTTTGTAATAGGCCTTGTTGGCTCCGTCTAGGACTTTTTTTCCTTTTCTCTGATAGTGGTTGCTAGCCGAAGTAGCCCCTTCCAACACTCTGTTTGGATGGGGTGAGGCCATGGTTCATTAAGGAAATATAAGGAAGGGTAAGGATGAGAAAGGTAAGGGAAAGGAATATATATTATTTAACTGTTGTTTGGAAAGAAGTGAGGTGAGATAAGAGTTATATGAATAGGTTATGTATATAAAAGACATAAATACCCCCAGTTAAGTTAAATAATATTTATTTTATTTAACTTAAATAATAATAATAATTAATTTGTTTTCAGTAATATTTACTTTATTTAACTTAAATAATAATAATAATAATAATAATAATAATAATAATAATATTTAATTTATTTTCAGTAATATTTATTTTATTTAAATTAAATAATAATAATAATAATAATAATAATAATAATAATAATAATAATAATAATAATAATAATAATATTCAGTAGAAGATTTGTTAAAAAAAATTCAGTAGAAGAAGAAGATAACAAATAGGGCTGAAACTAATAAAGAAAAGGGTAATTTTGGAAAAAAAATAACTTACCCTTCCTTTACCATGCTTACACCCCGATTTGGGGTGTAAGAAAATCAACCAAAAATCTGTACGGAGGGTTAAGGTTTACCCTCCCATCACCTTCCCTTTAATACACCATGGTGTTCCCAAACAAGAAGAGCCGGACACCTTCCCCCTTCTTCCCCTTCCTTTACCCTCCTTAAACCCCATCCAAACAAAGCATAAGGATGTCTTATTTTCATCCTTCTAATTTTGTACTTTCTACCTTAGGTAGATTGCTTGTTTCCCCTCTTAAGGGTGGTTCCTGGTTTCTAATGAAATCAATATTCTAAA
>CATIWK010393723.1:0-10551 GCA_949634005.1 Mallotus japonicus
AATTTATGCATTCTTTTGAACCCAAACCTTTCTTGGCCTAGGTTGGTTAGTTTCAAGGTAATCCAAAGGAAGTAAGTTTAAGTGCAATTTTCTATAGAAGCACACATTGCTTGAGTGACCTTTGGTCATGCAATAAAAACATTCAACATTGGCAGATTTATTTCTCCTAGGATGATATGCATTCCTAATGTGTGAAACATGCCTTGTGTATTGTGTTGTTGAATGCTTTCTATAACTCTTTTAAGTCATAGTGTGAGATATACATTGACAATGCATATTTTGATATGTTTGTACAACATATTTATGTGCAGTGTGTTGTGTAGCATGCCTATTATGATTGTGTCTAGTGTACATGTAAGCATGCTTTGGTTGTGGTGCTCTAGTATGAGCTTTACCTCTTTGTGTCAAAGGAAGCTGAGTCTTGTGAGACCTTCTCCTTTTATTTGACACTTGAGCTCTCTTAACTTTGAAAGCTTGAGTCTCATTATTGGAGGTAGAAGCAGTGGAATTTTGAGACATAAAATTAATATGTAATGATGAAGAGGTCATTCTATTTTCATATCTGAGACCACTAATATATCTATGAAATTTTTGAGAATCAAGAATATTCTCTAGAGTTCCTTTTCCTCTCTCAAATTTAGAAATGGAATTTTTTAGCTCTAAGACCTCCTTAGAAAGCTTAAGATTTTCATCATTAGCTTTCTTAAGTTGGTCTTCCAAGGAATTTGAATTTTTCAAATCACAAGCAGTCCTGGCTCGTGAGGAAGCAATAACTAGCCGCTACCTTTGAAAATTAGTCAAAAATGACCGTTTTGTGCTGTCAGGTGAGTGCTTACGAGCATCTCATGATCGTGAGCATCGCTCGTGAGGATTTCTGTCCAAAATGGCTCAAATGAGCATCAACAGGAGACAGCTCGTGACCTACTAGTGAGCCGCTCGTGAACTGCTAGTGAGCCGCTCGTGACTTGCTAGTGAGCCGCTCGTGAGGACGATTGTATCTCTTCAAGATGATTGAATTAGCCTAAAATTTCTTCATTAAAGTTGTAGATAATTGTCTTATATTTCCATATCATTTTTAATCACCTCAATTGGACATCTTTAGCTTAAGATATGGCTGAAATACTACGAGATGCTCAACCTGAAATGAAAGCTGCATATGCTGACTTCGACTTAATATTTGCATACCCAAATGAGCTCAGATTTTGACAAGTAAGATCAATTTAGAAATCTTAGGATGTATACTTAAAATGTTAAGAAGATCACTTTCTCATTATAAAGCTCTAAGGATGTCAAAATTCTTCTTGAATCTCAGAGGTCGAACCAGCTCAAAAATCCCGATTGTGATCATACTTGAGATTAATGTTCATAGATGTTTTTCTTGATATTTATGCTCCATTTTGATTTTCAATAGAGTCCTAACTTATACACACTTGAATAAAATCATTAGTAACTTAAATAGATTGTCAAAGATCAAAATTAGGAGTTTGATCATGCAAATGGTCAACACTTTTTTTATTTGTTTAATTGGTTAGTAAAATTAAGGTTTCACTTGGTAAATTCAATTAAAATTAATGCGACTTAAATTTTAATTAGGGTTTCCTCTAAAATTCATTAGAATTAGGAAAATAGTAGATTAGGTTTTATTTATTTATTTCTTTTATTTGTTTGGGCTTTATTTATTTGTTTATTATTTTAGGCCCCTTTATTTGTTGTTTAATTTTTATTGGATTAGAATTTAGGTCCATCTTTTAATTAGCCCTTTTAATTAAATAAGTCCATAATTTAATTAGGTTTAGGTTTAATTAATGAAAATGCATTTTGGGCCCATAATTAATTAGATTTTAGGTTAGAAATAATTTAGACCCACTTAGCTAATTTAGACATAGGGCCACTTAAATTGATTAAAATTAGGATTAATTACAAGAATGTACTAAGTCAACGCTCCCATTTTCATTTGTTGAACCTTGAGGGGTAAAACAATCATTTTTTATGGTTACAAGTAATTAAGTAAAATTCTATGTAATTAGTGTGTTTAAGTGTTTATATTCATGTTAATTAAAATTGCAAAATTCAAGTCTGAGCACAAGTAATGAAAAGTCAAGTTGTTAAATTTCCAAGTCTGCAGACCTGTCATGAGTGGTGACAGACTCATCCATCGAAGATCGAATTTTTTGTCAAGAATTTAAAGTCATATTTAGTCAAATATGATGGGAATATTCATTACAATCTATCATAAGCAAATATCAGCCATTAGAAAAAATTTGTGAACAAAAATTAGAAGATCTAAGTTGCAAAAATTCAAGAAAACATAAGGTTTTTCATGAGTGGTGATAAATTTATCATGAGCAATGACGACCAATTCCAAGAGTGGAAGAAAGTTTCATGACCAGTGTCACCACCAGTTCCCTGATCATGAAAACACGCGATTTCAAATTTCATCTTGGCGCTCGACTGTCACGACCAATGACAATTTGTCATGAGTCATGACAAACGTGCAAAGCACTTTTATTTTGGTGGTTCAAACGACTCTATTTGCATTAAATGCATCTCCAACAACTCTTTTTCTCTTAGAGGGTTTAAATACTACCAAGAACAGAGCTGGAATAATAAGAGGAAGTTGAGCAAACACATTTAGAGCAAACTTTGAACATTTAATCTTGAATTCATTCTTCAACCACCCAAGCTTTTAATCTTTAATTCTTGTAATCTCTTCTTTCTCAAGAGTGTTCTTGAGTGTGGGTAGGTGAGTGTTTGAAACCATCATTCAATAGCTCAATAGTGAGATTGAGTGAGTTGGGTTAGGGTTTTAATCACTTGTAAGCTAAGAGGATTGTTCTTAGCATTTTGGTTTGAGTGTTAGCATTGAGAAAATACTTGTAAGCTAAGAGGATTGTTCTTAACACTTGGGTTTGAGTGTGAGCCTTGTGAAAACACTTAGGTTGGAGTGTGAGCCTTGGAAAACACTTGGGTAGCTTTGATTTAAGCTTGTAAGGGTTTGATCTACACCTTGAAGTAGATTGATAGTGGATTTAAATTCTCAACAAGTGGTTGAGGAGAGGAGTAGGCTTTGAGGGCCAAACCTATATAAATCCTTAGTGTTTTTATTGCTCTTCTTCTTCATTTAATTCAACTCTTACTCAATTTTTTGTTTTCTCTTGGGTGTGAAATTAAAATTACTCATATTGCTCAAAAAGCCAATTCATACCCCCCCCCCCCCCCCCCCGGACTTGTGGAATTACATCATTCATGGATAGATCCATTTTCTTCTTTCACATTTGTTTTTGCAGTTTTCACTTTTTTTTCCACTTTTGGTACATTTTTGAAAGTTTGTGGTTAACTTCGGTGCTTTTCGCCTTTTCCTTTTTCTTTGTTTCTTTTTTCTGTAATTTTTTACCTATTTATTATTCTTAAAGTCATCTTTAATTTAAATTTATTGCATGTATTTATTTGATTTGTATATTTTAAATAATTTAATTTTATATTTAAAATAACAATTTTTTAAAAATTTTGAAACTTACTGTTATTTAGAATATAAAAATTACCTATAGTCTTCAATAATAATTTGTGTCATAATTATTCAGAATTTAGAAATTAAACTAATTAAAGTAAAAATTACCCTTAGTATTTAATACTTATTTTTTCAATAAAAATACCAAAAAAATTATGAAATATATCAAATAAATTTTTATTTTTTTATTATTGATACTAATAAAAGTAAAAATTATATTTATGGTCTTAATTTTATTAGGGTTATTTGCAAATAAAATCATGACTTTTAACGCTTTTTGCAATTTGATCACGACATCTGAAACTTGGCACATTAAAACATGAATTTGCATTTTTTTGGCAAGTCAAAACACCGATCAATTAACAGGTGAAAAAGTGCTTATGTGTCAGGCAAAAAGTGCTTACGTGTCACCTACCACATAAGCATACGATCATCGGATATTTGATCGGTGTTTCGACTTGCCAAAAAATGCAAATTCATGTTTTAATGTGCCAAGTTTCAAAAATTACAAAAAGTGTTAAAGGTCATGATTTTATTTGCAAATAACCCATTTTATTATTAATGATGAAAAAACTGAAAAAAGAACAAATAACAACAAAAATCAGCAAACATCAACAACTGCAATTTTTTGTTGCTTTTGTTGGTTTTAGTTGATTTTTGTTGTTTCAGTTGATTTTTGTTGTTTAAGTTGTTGTTTTCAATTGTTTTTATTGTTTTTGTTTGTTTAAATTTGTTGATATTTGTTAAAAATAAAAAAAATAACAACAAAAAAATTAAAAATTATGAAATTTATCAAAAATTATTATTTTTATCATTAATACTAATAAAAGTAAAAATTTTAATTATGGCCTTAATTTTATTATTATTAATGAAAAATAATTTAAAAACAATAAAAAACAAAAAAAATAAACAAAAGTCAACAACTATAAACCAACAAAAATCAACAACAATTAACAACAATCAATAACTGTAAAATTTTATTGAGTTTTACTGTTTTGTTGTTTCTAGTTGTTTTTTATTGTTTCGGTTTGTTGATTTTTTTTTGGTGTTTTTTTTGTTGATGTTACAAATACATCATAAGAATTGTAAACTTGTTACATATTGATGATCAATTAAAAAAAAATTGTTAGACATTTTAATAAACAAATTAAAGTAAAAAAAAATCCTTATTCTTTAAGAATATAAAATGAGAAAATTTTGTTTATTTATTGTTGTTACAACATTTGAAGTTATTATTGCTTGGTTTAACAACGATTGAAGATGTTTAGTTCATAATTATTCATTTGAAAAAAAAAAGTCTTAAGAGAAAAAAATATTGAGAAAAAAAAACATTGAGAATAAAATAAAGACAGTACCTTAAAAATTAAAAAAATATTGACCATAAAAAAGTTGAAAAAAAAATAAAGACAATAGAAAAACCGTTGAAAAAAGATAAAGATAGTACCATAAAAATTGAAAAAAAATGTTTAGCAAAAAAAACATTGAGAAAAAAAAAGGAAGATGGTAGAAAAAATTGTTGAGTAAAAAAACATTGAGAAAAAAATAGATGAAGACAGTATAAAGAAAAAAATGTTGAAAAAAAAAACAAATAAAATGTTGAGAAAAAAAAAGTATAAAGCAAAAAGGAAAAAAAAGTTGGAGAAAAATCAATAAAAAGGAAAACGTTGGAAAAAAGCAGTAAAAAGAAAAAAATGCTAAAAAAAAGATAACCGTAAAAATTAAGGTGGTAAGGGGAGTGGTCTATATTTGAAAGAAAAAAGTTAGAAAAGTTAGTTTTAAAATTTTTTTGTCAACGACATTTTTAAAAGTTTTTTTTTTTTGGTATATTTATGTAAAGAACCCTTAAGATTAATTTAGACTTAGCCCATTAACGAAAACCCTATTCTATAAAATGTAGACTTAAGCTCACTTTAAAATTAAAAGATGTAGAATTAGGCCCACTAACCTTTAAGCCCATTTTTATAATTTGTAGGTAGGCCCATTTTTTAGAATTAAAATAAGTAGACTTAGGCTCATTTAATTTAAATTAAATAGGACTTAGACTCATTAGTTTTTAGGCTCACTTGTAAAGTAAAATATGTAAAGTTAGCCCACTTTAATTAAAATTTTGTAGATTAGACTAACCAAGGGATTTAGAGCTTAAATGAATGCATTGTTTGTATGCTTTTCATGAGATTAGATGTCTTGGAGTTAATTGTAAAATAAGTTAGTATTATGTGAATTGCATGTAAATAGAGAATAAAATAGTAATTAATAAAGTAATTCTAAAAGAACATGAGACTAAAAGAAGTTAGTATTATGTACCCAAAATCCTCTCAGTGTGGTGCTAACTCTCTTTTAGGGAATCAAGTTACCACCACTTTTGAAAGTTGTTCAATTATTACCCTGGGTGGCGACTCCTCATCTCCATGCCATGTCTTTATGATGTGGTAGTGTGTTCCCTAGAGTCATGAACTCAAACAGTGTCGTGGTTACCAAAAACTTGGATGCACGCTAAACCGTCTATAAGAGCGCCTAGTACAAAGAGGAGCGATGGGCCAGTTTATTCGATCTAGGGCCACAGATGAAAGAAGTGCAGTAGTTGAAGAGGCAACAGATAAAGGAAGCTAGCGAGAAGGAACCTGTAGGCATCATCAATATTATAGATGGAGGCTTTACGTTTAAGGATGTCTCAACCAAACAAAAAAGACACAGCAGCGAGGTCTTAGTGGTAAGGATAAACAACCTACAACCTGTAGCACCAATCATTTTTACCTCAGATGATTGGAGAAGTTAACATCTCCTCATTTTGACGCTCTAGTGGTGGAAGGTATGGTCAAAAATTTTATTTTGAAAAAGAATGTTAGTTGATGATGGAAGTGCAGTTAATCTACAAACATTTGAGGTGTATGTAGCCTTAGGGTTAAGCCCTAATAAGCTTCGGACAATTTATACTCTGCTTATTGAATTAGGAGGAAAGCAGGTACCTATTAAGGGGTCCACAGACCTGATGGTTGAATTAGGAGACGAAGAGCATGTTAAGAAGTTTAAAGCGGAGTTCATGGTTATAGACATTCCATTTTCCTATAACGCAATCATATGAAGACCAATTCTGTATGATGTGGGAGCCTGCACCTCCATCAGATACTTAACCATGAAGATATTTATGGAGACTAATGTGGCTATGGTTAGAGGAAACCATAAGGCAGCAAGAGAAGCATACCTCTACACAATGAAAGATTTGTCTCAATCATTGACAGTGGAAACTTTGAACACTCCAAAGAAAGTCAGTATTGAGCCTTTGGATGAGAAAATGGAGCTGGAACTCTCCACGCCAGGTAAAAACTTTTCATTAGCTCAAATGTATAAAAGTATATTAAAGATAGAATAGAAGAGGTTCTAAAAGCAAATGTCAGTGTTTGCCTGGGACCCCTCCGAGATTACAGGAATAAGTCCTGATCTAATATGCCATAGGTTAAATGTATATCTATAGGCCATACCTATAATACAGAAAAAGCGAAATCACGCTTTACAAAGGCAGGCAATTATATCTATGGAAATTGATAAACTAAAAAATGCAGGCTTCATAAGAGAAATTTTTATCCAGAATGGCTAGCCAATGTGGTGTTGGTCAAAAAGCCTAATGACAAATGGCGACTCTGTGTTGATTTCATAGATTTGAATAAAAGCATGCCCTAAGGATCATTATCCTTTTCCTAAAATAGATTAACTTATTGATTTACCACAGGTCATGAAATCTACAGCTTCGTGGAAGCATCTACTAGATACCATCAAATTCTAATTTGTAAAGAAGACCAAGCCAAAATAGCATTCATCATAGACAAAGGTATATACTATGATAAGGTTATGCCTTTTGGCCTAAAGAACACAGGAGCCACCTATCAGCAATTGGTGAATATGATCTTTAAAGAAATGATAGGAAAGTCTATGAAAGTTTACATAGACGACATGATTTTAAAAAGTTTAAAGGCAAAAGATCTTTGCCAAGTCTTTGAAGTGCTCTCCAAGCATGGGATGAATTTAAACTAGAGAAGTGCATTTTAGCGTTAAGGCTGGCAAGTTTTTAGGGTTCATGGTGTCGCAAAGAGGCATTAAAGCAAAGTCGGAAAAAATTCAAGCTATCATGAACATGGCACATCTAAAAACTATTAATAAGGTCTAGAAGCTGAATGGAAGAATAACAACCTTAGGAAGGTTTATCAGTTACTTAGCTAGAAGGTGCATGCCATTTTTCCAGACTTTGAAAGACCTAAAAAATTTTAGATGGACAGATGAATGTCAGCAGGCCTTTGAAGACCTGAAGAATTTCCTTAGCTCCCCGCCTCTGTTTGGCAGGCCTAACCAAGGTGAGACTCTATACTTGTACTTATCTGTAACTAATGATACTATTGCTTCGGTGTTGGTCAGAGAGGAAGGTAATGAGTAGATACCCATTTATTACATATTAAAAATGCTAAGAGGTGTTGACCAATGGTACCTAGTTATTGAGAAAATAGCATATGTAATGGTTATCTCAGCAGCAAGGCTCATGCCCTACTTTCAGATGCATACAATTGTTGTCATAACTGAACAACCACTTCGGAAGGTCTTACAAAAGGCTGAAACTTCTGGAGGACTTATGGAATAGGCAATTAGGCTAGGGAAATTTGACATTCGATATGAGCCTAGAAAAGCACTAAAAGCCCAGGTTTTAGTTGATTTTGTGGCAGAAATGTTAGACATGCAGAAGGGAATAAAGCAGCAAGAGGAAGTACAAAAGCGAGAATGGAAGCTATATGTGGATGGAGCTATAGGTGCCACGGGGGTGGAAGTAGGCATCATCCTCCAAGGCCTAGAGCTGGTGAAATAGAATATATGGTACGTCTAAATTTTCCTACCACAAACAACGCTGTAGAATGTGATGCCCTTATTACAGGGCTATCTATAGCCAAAGAAGTATGTGCATAATGTTTGTTTTTTACATTCTGACTCCCAACTTGTGGCCAACCATATAAAAGGCAGTTTTTCTGCAAAAGAGCCACATATAATAAACTATTTAACCAAAGTGAAACAAGTGTGTAGGAAATAGAAGAAGATACAGGAGAATGGAACCCAGAGTAGATACCTAGGTCCAACAATATGGAGGCAGATGCTTTAGCAAAAATTACAACCTTAGATGCACAGCCTCCCAGATGTGTTTTCAAAGAGATCCTGGAACAACCAAGTTTGGAAAATCATAACAATCGCTGAAGATAATTGGATGACACCTTTAATTAAGTACCTATATAAAGGTATCCTTCCTATAGAAGATAAAGAAGCTAAGAAAATTATCCGTAAATCTGTAAATTATTCCTTTCTTGATGGAATTTTGTACAAAAGATCTTGTAACGAACCTTGGTTGAGATGTGTTACTATAGGTGATGGAGAATATGTATTGAAAGAAATACACCAAGGCATTTGCGGAGCCCATAAAGCAGCAGACTCTCTAGCTAAGAAAGCAGCTTTGCATGGGTATTTTCGGCCCACGGTGTTGAAAGATGCCAAGATCTGCTTAAAAAGTGTGACAAATGTCAAAGTTTCAATAGGGTTATACATCAACCTACGACAAATCGAATGCCTATGGGCAGCGCTTGGCCTTTTGTGCAATAGGGTATGGACATCTTAGGTGCCTTTCCAATTGCCACAGGTCAAAGAAAATTCCTGGTTGTGGCTATAGACCACTTCACCAAGTGGGTTAAAGTTTAGGCTTTAGCCACCATCACAACAAGTAAAATTAAAGACTTTTTCCATAAAAACATTATCGGTAGGTTTTGGTATACCTCATGTGTTAATCAATGATAATGGGAAGCAATTTGATTATGAGGATTTTAGAAATTTTTGTTTCGATCTTAACATTGAGCTACGTTTCTCCTCTGTAGCCCATCCATAAACTAATGGAATGGCGGAGGTTACTAATCGTACCATTCTTCAGGGTTCAAGAAGAGATTAGATCAGGCTAAAGGTCTGTGGGTAGATGAACTGCCACACTGCGAGCAGCCACAGGAGAAACACCTTTCTCATTAACCTATGGAACTAAAGTCGTAATACTTGTGGAGATAAGGGTCCCAAGTTACGAAGTCGTGCAATTCCAAGATCTAGAGAATGAAGAAGCTTTGAAAATAAAATTAGATCTTCTAGAAGTAAAGAGAGAATATGCAGTAATTCGAATGGCAATGTACAGGCAGAAGATGGAAAGGTATCACAACTAAAAAGTAAAGAAGAGAAGCTTCATCAAAGGTGATATAGTAATGAGACAGATGGAAATAACTAAAGGGGACACAAGCACTGGAAAATTAGGAGCCAATTGGGAAGGCCCCTATAAAGTCATTAAAGTGATAGCACCTGACACTTATAAGCTTCAAACCATGGAAGGAAAAAACCTACCAAGTACATAGAACATTGAAAACCTCAAAAAATACTTTTAGTAAGCTATCTTCAGATTTAAAGTTATTAGTATCTTTAAAATAGTTTTGGATAATTTTCCACAGGCAGGTGAGAGCAGCCTTATTTTTCTGTCTTATATTTAAATACCTTTGATTATCAATGAAAAATTTCCTTTCATCTCATTTTTTATCTATGAATATTTATATTTCAAAGCCACTCAGCTCATTCTTTTAAGGTAAAAGTACACCAATAGATAGTGGAAGCTACTTTACCACCACAAACTGTAGCTTGTGAGTATGCATGGCCCTTTGTGCGCATATGTGAAGGTCACCATGGATACCTCCCCATGAGATCAAAACCCTAAAAAAAAGACTAAGGTAATTGTAGACACCCAATTTCGGGATAACCGAGCATGGATGCGACAGAGAACTCCGATGATGAGAAAATTAAAAATTAGTCTCGGGATGTTTGAATTCGAAATCTCAAAGAGGCTTGATTGTGTTTCTAAAGTATGTTAAGGACTCAATTGCAAAGTTTTGGTTTTTGTAGGGACCTTTTTTCAAAATCAGCACTGTACATCCGAGTACAGTGTATTCAAAATCCCTTTACTGTACGTCCGAGTACAGTACATTTTCAAAATC
>CATIWK010394190.1:0-17773 GCA_949634005.1 Mallotus japonicus
AAATTAATTTACATAATAAATCCATAAATCAAAGTTTCAATAATTAACTTAATTAATTCAAATAAATAAAATAAAAATATAAAACCCACATCAACACCAAGCAATTTACTTCCTAAACACAATACTAACTTAGATCTAACACAAATCACCAAAATACTAACTAAACTCTAGGATTTAAACACAAGGAATGGAAGAACTAGGAAGATGACTCACCAAAGCTAACAATGGAAGCTTTAAAGCTCAAGAAATGAGCTGTCAATCAAGCTCAACCCGCCTGAAAACACGTCGGAAAACAGCTAGCCATGACAGAGGCAGCTTCCGGCAAGGACAGGGGAGGAAGCTTGCTGCGCGAGGAAGGGATGTCGGCTGCATGAGGTTGCAGGTGGAGGCGGTCTAGTCTGGTGCTGTGGTTTGGGGTTGACGGGAAGGAGCAGACTGAGAGAAGAAGAAGAAGAAGAAGAAGAAGAAAGGTAAAAAGGGAAGAGAAAAATCGGGAGAGAGAGAGAGGAGAAGTGTGGCTGAAATGTGTTTATTTTTTTGGTTTAAAACTAATAATAATAATAACTTGAAATAATCCCCACCACACAATATAAGTGTATATATATTCATATATATATATATATATATATAATACACATACACACACTAAACACACATGTGTGTATATATATATATAGTAGAACTATAAAATAATTTAAATATACAACTCAACATTTTTAAAATATAAAATAGATCTTTAACATAAGTCATCATTAATGAAGTGTTTTTTTTAAAAAAAAAATATACACTAACTAGTATATATAAAAATGTTTAAAATATTAATTAGCATAATTAAACAATTTGGATTTTCACCGAGTAAAATAATTAAAATAATATCGTCTTATTAATACTGCAAATCCTTTAATTCCATTTAATAAATTTAATTTAAAATTTTAGGGTATTACATTTTTTCTCAACATTTTTTTGCTAAACATTTTTGAAAGAGCCCTAGAGGGGGGTGAGACTTCCAATAAAGTCCTAACTTATACACACTTAAATAAAAAGATTAGTAACTTAAATTGATTGTCAAATATCAAAATTAGGAGTTTGATCATGCAAATGGTCAACAATTTTTTTCTATTTTTATAGTCTATATTCATCTTTTTTTTTTCTCAACATTTTGTTTTCTAATGTCTTCATCTTTTTTTCTCAACTTTTTTTTACTCAACGTTTTTTTTTTTAATTTTTAAGGTACTGTATTCATTTTATTCTCAACATTTTCTTTTTTTTTGCTCAATATTTTTTTCTCTTAAGACTTTTTTTTTCAAATGAATAATTATGAGCTAAACATTTTCAATTGTTGTTAAACCAAGCAATAAATATCTTCAACTGTTGTAACAACAAGAAATAAACAAAAATTTCTCCTTTTATATTCTTAAAGAATAAGGATTTTATTTTTTTACTTTAATTTGTTTATTAAAATGTCTAACAACTTCTTTTTTTTTAATTATTTGATAATTATTAATCATTAATATGTAACAAGTTTACAATTCTTATGATGTATTTGTAACATCAACAAACAAAAAAAAAAGCTGAAAAAATTAAATATTCTAAACAAAAGTAAGTTTCAAATTAAAAAAAAATTGTTATTTAGAATATAAAATTAAATTATTTAAAATATATAAATAAAAAACACATACACCTCACGTTAAAAAAAAAAAAAAAACACATACACCTCTCTTTAGGAGCTTCATTTGGGCTTTATAGGCTCTTCTAAATTCTACCTTACTCTTTGCATTTTTGTGCCTTGGGACAGTGTTAATTTAGAAACACGGAGATCGCCGATTTCAAGCCAAATATTTCAAAAATAAACCATTTTTTGGACAAAAATGAAAACAGGAAAAATAAAAGTGAAAGAAACAAAAGCCCTAAGTCATGAACAAAATAAAATTGGTCAAAGGGTACATGGGATAAAATTTCCTCTATTATAAAGGCGGAAACTATGAAATGGGCCTATTTATCTTTTATATTTATTTGAAAAAATTAGAGAAATCGCTAAGGTTTATCAAAACTTTTTCAAAAATACGGTACTAAATTTTTTTTTTCAAAATCACCGTATTTTGGCATTTTTTTCTTTCTTTTTTTTTCATTTTTATGTTTTTCTTTCTTTTTTTCTTATTTTTTCCTCGAAGTGTTTTTTTTTATCTTTTCCTTCTTTGTTCTATTTTCTGATTTATTTTTTATTTCTTCTTTCTTCCATTATTTTTTTCCTAATTTATTTTTTTCTCTTTCTTTTTTTATATTTTATATTTTTTTTTTCAAAAAAAAAATTGAAAAAGAAAAAGATGATGATGTTAATGAGGAAAGTAGAGCAAAAAACTTTTGAATTGTAGATGATGAGTTTCATAAAAAAGAACAAGAAGATGATGATGATGAATATGAAGATGGTGAGTTTTGATTATTTTTGTAGGTATTTGTCAAAAACAACCAAAAAAATCATTACAAAACAAACTCATAAAACTGAAAAAGAACCAACAAAAAAAAAATAAACAACTACCAAAACAACCAGAAAAATACAACCGCCAAAATAACCATGAAAACAACTAGAAAACCCATTACAAAAAAGCTTATAGAATTGAAAAAGAACTAAATGAAAAAATAAAAATAATTGTCAAAACAACCACCAAAACAACCGTCAAATCAACCTGAAAAACAACCTCATAAAACTAAAAAAAATAAAAACAACCGCCAAAATAACCATGAAAACAACCATTCCAAAACAACTAGAAAAACAACAACTGTCAAAACAGTTAAAAAAAGAAAGTACACACTCATATCAATCCAAACAAATAAAACCAAAGTCATTACAACACTCAAATTTCAACGCTCAAAATAATTATAAAGTTAAAGTATTTAGCTATCTTTTTCAAAAAAAACAAAATAACAACAACAAAAACAAGCTCATAATGAGCGAACCACAAAAATTAAAAAAAAAATCGATAAAAATAATTAAAAACAACCACAAATTTCGAACCACGTAAAGAGTGTAATTTTCCCAGTAAAAATGAAAAATAAGGATGGGTGAAGAACGTGAACAAGTGGCTCTAGCTCCACTGTCATGTTACCCATTACATACATGACTTTCGAATTCAATTTTCATTGATTTTTCTAATCGAACAAAACTGATGATACATGAAATATTCAGCCTATCATGAGCGGACATGTGGCACATCAGCCATTGATTAAGCTGACACATCATCACTCTTCTCCAAGGTGTGACTTCTAACTTTTCCATTATGACCATATACTACTGGAAACATATTGCCAGTTTGCCTAAAGACATACTGAAAATGTACCTATGCAATGCATTTAATGCAGCCGAAAGTACAACTGCTCTCTGACATACTCCATTACGGGTCTGACATGCTCCATTTTTAGTCTGACATGCCTCATTCCGGGTCTGACGCGCCCCATTCCTTGGTCTGACCATCCTGACACTTCTGACGTGCTACAATGATGACCAGAATGCAGCCAACCACCATTTGACACCTCATTGACCCTTTAAGGTATAAAAGCACCACTTCTTCTTCTTCATCTTCCTCTCTTCTTCTTTAATCTTCTCTGTAACTTCAGTAGCTCTATAATTTCATCCTCTCATCTTGAATTCATGTTCTTACCATTATTATCTTCATTCGACCTGCCACACTAGCTAATTCCACCATGGTCATTTTTCTGACTTGAGTGTCAGAGGGGTTTTAGGCCACCCCAAACCCTTATCTCTTTCATTGTCTATTTCTTGTAGACCTTGAAGATCCTAGTTGGAGCTGAGACAGTTTGGGAACCATAAAAAATCAAAGATAATTATTCTTGCACCCACACTTCTAGTAACTCAATAAGCAAGAAGAACACAGTGCGCTTTATCAAATCATTGAGTCTATCTTCTCTTTCTCACTCAAATCTAACCTCAAGTTGATTTGGTAAGTTCTATAATCATCCATAATCAATAAAAAACAAGAACTAGGATCAAATGAATTAAGGTATACTATTAAATGAGTTGAGTGATAGAGAAAGCACCAAAACAAAAAGGAAAAGAGGTGAGAAGAAGAAAAAAACTTATAGATGAAGAACAAAAAAAAAAAAAAGAGATGAGAAGAAGAAGACGAAGGTAGAAGACTGTGCTTTTGAAAAACAAATCTCATACTGTTTCAAAATATCGTGTTTTAGAAAAATAGTTTTAGTCAACCATATTTTTTGTAAATATTTTTCTTTTTTGATATATTTATGAAAAAATTGCTATTTATTTTTTATTGCTAAAAAATGAAAATTTTTTAGGAAAATTTAGTGGGTGGACACTTTGACCAACTCCTTTTCAAAATTGTCTCGGTGTTTAGGTTTCTTTCATTTTTAACCTTCCCTTTTTCACTTTTGTTTTTCCTTTTTTTTTTTTTTTCATTTTTGGTCTTGCACTACAACTTCCTTGATTTTTTTCCTTTTCGTTTTTTTGCTTCTGTTCTTATCTTTTTTGTTCTTTTTCCCTTTCAAATATCACTATATATAGGTACCATTTCCCCTTCTCAACACAGTTAATATATAATTTAATTATTATATAATTTATAATTAATATATAATTATAATTTAATTACTATATAAAATATAATTATATAATATATAATAATTATTATTATTGTTCTGTGTTGTTAATTCCATCTCTTCTTAATTAGGCCCCTACTCTTATCATCCTTTTGTTATTTCTAGTTTGATTATTAGCATTCGGATATATTAATTAATTCCATCCTTTTTAATTTTGCTTTTTTTTTTAATTCCTTTATTGGTCATTTGTATAGTTTTCTAATTGTTAGAAACGAAAAATAACAAAAAAACAACAAACAAAAAAAATAAAGAACAACAAAAAGTAACAACAAATAACATCCAAAATGTTCACTTTTATTGGTATTAATAAAAATATGAACTTTTTTTTTTATATATATATTCCATAATTTTTTTGTTGATTTTCATTTTTGTTTAATTTTTTTAATTTTTTTATTGTTTTTTAGTTGTTCTTTTTTGTTTTTTGTTTTTATTGTTTTTGTTGTTTGGTTGTTGTTTGTTATTTTTTTTATTTGTTGTTTTTTGATTGTTGGTTTTTGTTGTTTTTTGCTTGTTGTACATAATTTTTGAAAATAAGTTTTGTGAGCTATTTAAAACTAGTCTAATTATTTTATTTTCAATAAAATATTTGCTTTTATTAGTATTAATAATAAAAATAAGAATTATTTTTTATATATTACATAATTTTTTTGTTGTTTGGTTGTTGGTTTTGTTGTTTGGTTGTTGTTTGTCTTTTTTTAGATTGTTATTTTTTGTTGTTTTTTTATTTTTTTTTGTTTGTTTTGTAAAGCTTTTGAAAATAAGTTTTGTGAGCTATTTAAAACAAGTCTAATTAATTTTTTTCCAATACAATCTTCGCTTTTATTAGTATTAATAAAAAAATAAGAATTTCTTTTGATATATTACATAATTTTTTTGTTGTTTTTTAGTCATTGTTTTTTGTTTGTTGTTTTTATTGTTTGTGTATAACTTTTAAAGATCGTATCGATTTTTTGAAATTAAATATATTTAATTAGTTCCAGCATCAAAAACAATTGTTTTTGTTGTCTAATTTCTTGTGAGATTAAATGGTTGTACTGTTTCAAAAGCAAGGGCTATAGAATCCTCATGTCCAGGAAATTGTCTTGCCACTTTAGAACTAAATCAGCCCATTTATAGTTGATGATGAACAAGCACAAACCAAAACAAAGAACAAAAATGCTAATTTACTAGAGTCTAATGCCTAACACTTCACAGACAATTCCTTCACCCTCACAACCGTATCCGCCCACTTTAGTTCTCTACACAAACCAGAAAAAAAACCATTATCCAAATAATCAAATTGCTCAACCTTTCAAATCACAATATTAGATGTAGTGATAATATCATTAAATTACGCATCAAAACAAAATATCCATTTCTAGATATGTAAACAAACAAAACTAAAAAAAAAAAATTACAAATTTGATTTCTTAACTTTTATAATTTTTCTATTTGAATGTCTGAACTTTTTTTTTTGCAATCAAGTGTCTGAACTTTAGAAAAGCATACCAATATAGTGTCTCTGACTGATTTAATGTGTTGACTGGGTGTTCAATCAAATCAAATAGGATCCACTTTTATCTCAGTCATTAACCATGTCATTTGCCACGTGTTGCATTATTTAAAGGATAAAATTACCCTTATTCAGTTACTCTCCATGTCTGCAGCGGAAGTTAATATTGAGGTTATTTTTGCCAATTCATAATTTTTAATAAGGTTAATTTTATCTTTTAAATAATGCAATATATGTGGCACATGACATGACCAATAACTGGGATAAAAGTGAGTCCTATTTGATCTGAGTCAGCACCCAGTCAACATTAAATCTGCTGGAGACACTACATTGGTATGCTTTTCTAAAGTTCAAACGTTTGATTGCAAAAAAAAAAGTTCAAACACTCAAATAGAAAAACCACAAAAGTTGAGACACCAAATTTATAATTCTTCCAAAAAAAACTAAAATTCATATATTTTTAACTTGCTTTTTTATATGCAAATTTCTTTCAATTTCTCATGAAGCATAACATATATTTATATATTTCATTAATTAAAAGATGAAACAAAGAATCAAAAAGAAAAAAAAAAAAGAAAAGACGCTTACAAACGTAAATTCAGAGGCGGTGCAATTCTTCATTGTGATTTTGATCTTTTGAAAGAAGAATAATTGCAAAGACATGGCCTTTGGTTTGAAAAAGGAGATTCATGGCACAAAAAAAAAAAAAAAAAAAAAAAAGAAAGAGAGAGATCAGAATTGGAAAAAAAATGAAAAAAGATGGTGGCAGAGAAAAAGTAGAAAAAGACGGAAAAAAAACATTTAATTGAAGAAGGAGATCCATCAGAAAGAAAAAAGAGATTAGAGTTGAAGAAAAAATAAGAAAAAAGATGGGCAGAGAAAAAGTAGAAGAAGACATAAAAAAAAAAACGTTTGAATGAAGAAGGAGATCAGTAATTGAAAAAATATTTTTTGGAAAGTTAATTTTGAAATAATAAAGAGTTAACACCTGTTTTTAAATATTTTTTTTGAAACAAGTGTTTGGATTATATTTGAAAATTTTTTATTTTTTTTAACTAAAAATTGTAATTCGTTTCTCTATCACTTTCTTCTTTGTATGGTTAGTTAAATATTTATAACGTCATAATTACATGTAATAAAAAAAATTAAATACTCATTATAAGAATAAATTAAATGCAGGTCAAATGGTTTCCTATTTCCAAACTCAATCTCTAAAACACCATTATTAGACCCCCATCAAATTCAATTGTCATAAAGTGTCTTCAAGTGAAACTTTTTTTTTAAAAAAGAAAAATAATTTCATTGATTCAAACTAGTAATATATCGATAGAAATACATATATAAAACCGCTAAAAATCATAGAGGATGAAGCAGTACTCAGATTAATAGTATAATAAATAGGCTCAAAGCCTACAAATTTGATAATACTATAATGACTAAAATACCCATGACTCAAGTTCTGCAACATACTGACAACCATAATTCGATTTGTTGTCATTGTCTGATCGAATATTCTTTGCTCGTCTGAATCGCCCACACAGAAATAAAAGCTACAATAAAACGATGGAAAACAAAACGTCGTAACAAGACGATAAAAAATCAAAAGCTGCAACAAGACAACGATATCATGAAAAATAAAATAAAACCTAGATCTATGTGGAATGACTACTTATTTAAGAAATAAATTGATAAAAAAGGTGTAGATGAGTGATTTCAGGCCAAGAATGGCAAAAAATACCCCTCCTTACTTAAGAAAGATGAGTAGCTAAAAAAAAAAAAAAAGAGAGAAAATTAAGAGAAAAGGAGGTTAGGGTTTTTCAAAAGCTGAATTTTTTTTTTCAAGTGAAACTTTTAGGGTTTATTGCACCAATGGTACTATAATTTTGCCTCATGTTTCAAAATGGTACCAGATTTTTAATTTTTTTCTTTTCAATTACTAAAGTTCTATTTTTGTTACAGTTTAAAGTACTTCGAACAAATCCGATCAAATTTAGCATACGTGGCAGTCGTAATAAGTGTATTTTTAGTATATTCGCCACGTAAGCATCTCATTAAGTAGTTTAATCGTCTTGTGGGCTCCATAAAATAAAATTTGCTAAAATTTTTTTATGGGGCCCATAAGAAAATTTTGTTTTATAGGGCTAACAAGATGATTAGACTGTTTAATGGGATGCTTACATGACAAATATACTAAAAATATATTTATTTCGATTGCCACGTATGCTAAATTTGATCGGATATGTTCGAGGTACTTTAATTTGAACAAAAATAGAACTTTAGTAACTGAAAAGAAAAAAAATTAAAAATTTAGTACTGTAGGCGGTGGGGTTTAGCGCGCGCTCAAGTGTTGGCAACCACGACACTGTGTGGGCTCAGGGCCCACTATGAAATATGAAATAGGTCTTAAAGCCTAATCGGAGATAGAGTCGCCACCCGGATAAAAGCCCGGATACACTTGTACTGCAACTGGATTCCACGGAAGTTCCCAGAAGCCGTCATCAGAGAACAGGTTCAGAAACTGGGTATGGGCGTTTGACCGCCCACCCGACCTTGCGATCGACCTTCATTTGTGTTTTGTGTTTTATTACCCTTAATTATTCAATCATTTCTTTATTAGCATGCAAATTATAATTGCCTTTAAACAATTTATCAAGTTTTACACTTAGGCTTAAGTTTGCATATTAATCCAATTTCATGTATTTAGTCTTAACATTCATCAAAATAATAACTTACAACCATTCATTCCAAATAAATGGGGAAAGGATTAAGGATTACAACGCTTTGCTTCAAATAAAAGAGAAATAAACAGAAAATATACTAAAAATAAACCATGATATACAGATAATATACAAAAAATAAACCAGAAGTATACTGAAAAGAAACCGTCATGAAATCCTCTCAACTCAAGAACTAATTAAGGGAACCAACACCCCTTAATTGGAGAATCATTCAGATTCCTACAATAAACAAAATTAATCTCTCGAAATACAAAAGAGATTCTACAAAATAAATCATGAAGTTAGTTTGTGGATTGAGTTGAACGAAAATAAACAAAGAATAGGCAGACATATAAACACTAACTTAGTTAGATGTTAAAGCAATCATACATGATAGATTGCGAATGTAAAGAACATAAACCTTCATGGAAAGCATGCAAAATAATTACAACAGAATACTAAGACAAGGCTGCATCGCCCTGTTGGAGTGGCGATCGCCTCTTGACCAAGAGGCCGTCGCCTCTCAGCCAGACTCTATTGCACTAACAAGTTTTTTTTACTTACATGTAAAGCAAAGAAATCACAAACAAGCAGTTAAGATCCTACAAGGCTACTAAGTATTCTCATATCATCATGCTATTGATTTAACACAAAAAATACAAACAATTAATAATCTAGAAAGCAATAAGTAAGAGAAAAGTAACTCTATGCAAACCAAGAGCTCAAAAGCTTAAAGAAAGGACTTCTTACTGATAAAATCAAGTTTAATGTCCCTAACTTGGCCCTAAGAAGCTGGTTGTGGATTGAAATCTCCTTTAAATGCAAGAATTCCTACTTCTTCTTCAAGAACAAGCCTTTTCCTAGCAAAAATCCCCTATTCCTTCAAGAAGAACCCCCTCTCTTCTTCAAGAATGTTTCTTCTCTTCTCCCTCTTTTTTTTTTCCAGCTCCTTTTGTTGCTAAGAATCCTCTCTAGAGTTGCTCCCCCCTGCTCTCTTCTCTTTTTTTTTTCCTTTTTAAGCTCCCAAGACATCCATCATAACCCTACTCTCTTTCCCATCATCACCTTACCTTTTAGCCCCTCTCTTTTGCCTCAGAAATGGACTTATTCAATTAGTTGTTGTAGGGCAAGAGCAAGTGGGGCCACTTGCTTGCTGTCATGGCCATGCTGCATTTTATGCAGCAGCAAGTGGGCTGTTGAACCCTCCTGGTCAGGAGGCGATCACCTTCTGCTGAAGAGGCGTTGCCTCTGCAACCCTCGGGCTAGGGCTTAAATATTGGGCCATGGGCTTAGGCTTGGGCTTGGTTCTGGGTACTAAAGGGATTTGAGTTTGTTTTATCAGGCTTGGGCCTATTCGAAAGAATTTCTAGATTTCTTTTGCATTTGAAGACCGAACTTTCATCATTGGGCTTCCGTTGTGGGCCGATCAAACCGAACATCCACAGTTCGTCCCCTACCGTGGGCCTACCGAACCGGATGTCTACAGGTACCATTTTGAAACATAGGGCAAAATTCTGGTACCAACGGTGTAATAAACCTAAAACTTTTATGATTAGTTATATCTTTCAAGCAAATTATAAAGCCATGTCTTGTGATATGATTGTGAAATATTAAAAATATAAATTGATCAAGAAGTTTTTGAAAAATTAAAATTCACACACTTTTATTCTATTTTATATATTATATAAGATATATCAAAAGCTATAAAATTTTATGAATACTTTTAGATGTTGTAATAAATATATATTTCTTTTAAAAAAGTATTGTCATTAATATTGATCTTTAATTTAGTAAAATTTTAATAAAGTAATTAATAATAGTCTATAGGACATGGCAGAGGAATGTTTATTAAATTGTATCGAAAATCGAACCAATCATCTATGTAGTATGGACACGGACACGGAGATTAAAAAATAAAGACATAAATACAGGAAAATGATTCTAATTGAAGTGCTTAGATAGTATGGACACAAAAAATAAGGATATAGACAGAAAAATTACTACTAATTGAAGTGTCCGTTTATTATAACTAATCATTATATTATTTTGTGATTTAATTAATTTGGTTGTCCAGTCGAACTATTTCAATATATTACATAAACAAAAATAGAGTGATGTTAAAGGGATAGAATCTATCCATAAATTTTGGATAGAAAAGGACATTTTGAACATTTTACATTAAAATATAAGGGTATTAATGTACTTTCATTGAATTTTTGACTAAAATATCCTTAACAATATATTAAAATTTAAAATTTAAATATTTACATTGAATATAAAAAATTTAGAATCTTAATGCATTGGTTATAGTAAACTTTCTAAATAAGCTAACTTTTCTCTCTCTTAATTATATATTTTATGTTCATTTACTTATATGTCCTTGGTTGCTTTTATATTTATAGAATTTATTAAGAGACAACTTAGTATTTTCATTTGATTTTAATTATCCCATTAGGTAAGGTTGGCCACGGGCCGATTTAAACTTGTAACCGAACCAAAATTAATCCGGTCAAAATCAAAACCGAAACTAGCCAAATTTGGAATCGGCCTCAAACTGTGTAGAATCAGAAATGATTGGTTTATTTTCAAACCCGCGGTTCCAGTTCAAAACAAGAAAATTTTTTAAAAAAAAATTTCGAACCGGCAAACCGGAACCAAAACCAACTTTGAACTAGGGTGGGGCATAGTTCTACCTTTGCTTGAACCGTGAATCGTCGGATCATAATCGGCAGTTCAATGAACCATGGCCAGCCCTACCATAGGAGTGAAAAAAAATAGTATATGATAATATATATAATATTAAAGTAGCAATAAGTCCTCATAATATGAAAAAAATATACACATAGGCCATTCATAAATATTAAAAATTTATTTTTATTCTTCGAAATTTTCTCATAATAATATATATAAATAAAAATAATTAAAAATTTATTCATATAATACAAAAAGTTAGGGATTTTACTACAATAAAGTGCAACCCCTAAAATTGAAACTTAATAAATTAGGGATTTTACTAGTCTAATAAAGTGCAACTCCTAAATTTTAAACTGAATAAATTATTATTTTATTTTGCATAGGAAAATTTAATCTTTTTTATTGCTATTTTAATTTATTTTTTTATTTTTATTTATAATAAAGTTACTTTTGTAACTGGATATGAATATATTTTAAATAACATGAAATAATGAGATTTTTTTGAATTGGGGCAGGTAAAGATCAAAATTTTTACATGTACATGCTTTGAATGAAGTTATACCACTAGATTACTCAGTTTTCGGCGAAAATATGAGATATTAAATACTAGCTAATTCATTTATAAATTATTAAAGTGATTTTATATGGATATTTACAAATAATTAACTTTAAAGTGATTTTAGATCAATTTTTTTGAGAGAAAGATAAAATATTTTTAGGGTATAAGTAAATGAAAGAATAAATTAATAGCTGGAAGGATGTTATGTGGGTATAGTTATATTGGAATATTTGCATCGCATTTCAAAAGAGAAGGGATTTCCATGCACATTGTACAAATTTATGCCATCTTATTTTATTTGGTCGATTAAAATCTGGTATATAGCATATGACATATGTTATATGATAGTTTATGGCTTACATATGGTGGTCCATACATATCATATATGGCAAACGTATGTATATTAAAATCTAGTGGTACATGGCAAATAATTCAACTATTAATATATCTTTGATAATATAAAATGTCAAGAATTCAAATTTTATTTTTTTTAAATAAATTTCTCATATAATTTATGAGGCAAATATTAACATAATTTTTCTTATTAAAATTAAAGGATGGAGGACATATAATATAAAAATAATGATGTGTAAATAAGGGTGAACATTCGGTCGGTTCAGTCAATTTTTAGCTATTTTTCTAACTGTGCCGAATTAACTGAACTTGTTGGTTTATAATATTAACAACATTAAGAGTCCAAATGGGTTCAAATTGAAACTGAATAAATTATGAGAGCCAAATTTGCTCTCATCATAGTATTATAAATGAACCTGAATTAGCTCTCATTAGTATTATAAATGAACCCATTTGGGTTCTCAATGCTATTAATAAGTCACTACTTTTGAGACAATAGTGGGAGGCGAGTTCTCTCTGATAGTGTTCTCTTTGCTTTCAACAGTAGGGTTGAATAATCTCTTTAATAATATGTTGTAGTCCAATATGTGTATCATCTCCTGGAATTATCGAGGTCTCAGATCGAAACTCATATTGCAAGCTCTTTGCTCTCTCGTAAAAAAACACAAACCTATGCTAGTATTTCTCATAGAATCTAAACAGAGGAGAAGCTATCTTGAATCTATGCGTGCGCGACTCGGGTTTAGTAGAGGAGACTATGTCGACCCGATCGGATCTACTGGGGGTTTAAGGTCGTGGTGGGATGATGAATGGGGTGTTAGCATTCAAGGTATGTCCATCCATTACATAGATGCTCTTATTACACACAATGGGACATAGCATTTCACTGGGATCTATGGAGATCCAAGGAAGCACATGAGAAATGAAGTCTGGGACAATATAAGAAAGCTAGATCTTGGTCTTGGCATACCGTGGCTACTCATTGGAGATCTCAATTCCTGCTTACATCTCCATGAAAAAAAGGGGGGCATTAATCTCTCTTTGTCTCAACTACATTCCTTTAGGGATTTTTCGGATGAATGTCATTTGGGTGATTTGGGTTTTAAAGGTGACATCTTTACTTGGCACAACAAATAAGCAGGGAGTCGGAATGTGCAGGCTCGGCTAGATCATGCTCTAGGAATGCGTATCCAAGCCATCAATGGTCAAAACTCACATTATTTATCTCCTGGAAGGGGTCTGAGGTAGGATGACCCAATATCCCCTTACCTCTTTATTATATCTGCTGAAGCTCTCTCAAGGACTCTTATAGGACTTCAATTAAATGGCAATCTTAATGGAATTAAAGTCTCCCGCTACAGTCTAGCAATTACACATGCCCTTTTTTTTAGATGATTTAATAATTTTTAGAGTAGTCACAACCGATGAGGTGAGCACTATCAAAGGTACCCTCCTTGATTATTTTCATGCCTCTGGTCAAAAATTAAATAGGCATAAATCTGAAATTTTTTTCAGTAGTAATGCTAATATAAATATCAAGTCTGCCATTTGTAGTGAATTCAACATAGTTGAATCCAAATATGCCTCCAAGTACCTGGGAATACCAGTGGATTGGGCTAAGACTAAAAGGTTGATGTGTAGTTACTTGATAGAAAAAACCAAGGACAGAGTTCAATCTTAAAGATGTAAATTTCTATCTCAAGCTGGTCGTGAAATCATGATAAAAGCGGTAATGCAAGCTCTGCCCGCTTATTTAATTAATGTCAGTCTTCAAAATCCCTATTTGCATTATAAGTGAACTGGAGAAAGTAATAAGGAAGTTTTGGTGGTCTCAATAACTAGAAGACATGAAGCTATATTGGGTGGATTGGAGTTCATTGACCAGCATAAAAAAAATGGGGGAATGGGTTTTAGGGATTTGAAGTTGTTCAATCAAGCTCTCTTTGGTAAAATGGGTTGGAGACTGATTCAATACCCAAATTCCATATGCGCAAGGTTCCTAAAAGGCATTTACTATCCTTTTAGCTCCTTCTTCAAAGCAAAGCAGGGGTCCAACCTTCATGGATTTGGACTAGCATTTTACATGCATGTGAGCTCCTTTTAAAAGGTTATGGGTGGAGTGTAAACTCAGGAGTAGATAACAGTATTTGGCATGATCCTTGGATCCCGCTTCTTTCTGATTTTAATGTTAGATCAACCAAACCACAAGATTGTAATTTCTTCTATGTGAAGGACATTATAGACGTTCAAGAGCACAAATGGAATGCCACTCGACTCTCCAATCTATTCACATTAGCTGAGCAGCAAGCCATCCAATGCATTCTGATTTCTAGTAGCAACCGGAATGATAGAATAGTATGGCACTTTGACAGGCATGGAATTTACTTCATTAAATTGGGGTACAAACTCCAGCAGCAGAGCAGTAGCTTTTTATCATGTTCATCAGATGGATTAAATGGGAGTACAGGCCTTTGGTCATCTATTTAGTCTCTAGATGTCCCCTCGAAAGTCAAAACTTTTATTTGGCGTTGTGCTAGAAATGCTGTCCCTACAAGTGATTCTCTTATTCGCAGGGGATGTAACATCATCCCTGTGTGTCAAATATGTGCTCAAGATATGGAATGCTTAGAGCACTTGCTCTTCCTATGCAATCACTCAAGGATTATTTAGCTTACTAGCTCTTTTAGTTACAACCCAAGTAATGTGGGATTTACTTTTTTCAGGAGCTGGTGGGAAGCCACATATGCTATGTTGAAATCTGCTGGACACCTCAATCTGATGGATTTAGTGGCTAGAATTTGTTGGCATATTTGGAAGGTGCGGAATTCCATTGTGTTTGAAGGAAAAACTGAAAACCCCATACAAATAGTTAACAAAGTTCAATTTTGGTGGTCAAGCTTAAAAGCTTCCATAAGCTCTACTCAATAAGACTCTCGTATTGATACACCTACAACTAACACAGCTGTTGATTATTGGCTAGCTCCACAAAGAGGTACCTGGAAGATAAATACTGACGCCTCATTCTTTGTGAGTTCCAATAAAAGCAACACTACCTTCATCTACAGATATCACCTCGGCAAATTCATTCACATAGCTACAAAAAGCTATCTCAGCCATTCGGCTATCCAGGCAGAAATCATGGCAATCAAATATGCCATGCAATTTTCAAGTCTGCATCAATCCATTCGATTCAATATAGAATCTGATTGCTTATTGCCTGTTCAAATTCTAAATGGTGACACATCAACCCTCCCCTGGGCAGTTATCTCCATTGTTGAAGATGTTATACGTTCCTCGTGCAGCTAATAGAGTAGCTGACTGGTTGGCTGGAAATGCCTCTAATATGATTCTTTCTCCTTGCTCTTTTAATGTACACTCGCAGCTCATCAAGCTTTTGCAGCTTTTGCAGTTTGATGTCAATTGTAACTCTTTGGCTTGGTTTAATGCAATTTCAACTTTTTTTTAAAAAAATACTATTAATAACACATTTTACTTTTTTTAACTGTTATAACCCATTTTACTTTACCATTAATTTATTCCTTCATACTTTATAAGGTTATATTAATTAATTTATAAAGCATTTAATATTTTTAGCGAAAATATTTTGGATAGATTTTATCTCTTTAAATTTGTCTCATAAAAATATTTAATGTTTTTAAAAATGTTTTAACTACTAAAATTTATACATTATTGCACAAGCAATCACTAATATGCTTATATTAGGTTAAGTCTTTGAATAAAATGAAATTGTTAATAGAAATAAAAAAAATTAAATTTTTAATTTTTAAAAGATATTAAGTTTAATTTGAATCGACTCTCAATTTAACCGATCAAATGAATAAATCCACTTCGGCTTTAAAAACACTGCCTTAATAACTGCTGCCTCACCTTTTTTATAGAGATGCTTTCTCAAGATTCTGAAATTTCATTCCTTTTTCTCTCTATCACATCAGTATTTCACCAATAATCATTTTGAAAAAATAGAAGTATATATATATATATATATATATATATATTAGTTCTTCCGTAGCACAACCACTTATATGGAATTAGAACCATTAGACTACTACTTATTTAATTATAATCATTGATACATTTTATAGGTATTAACATATAAAAATAATCATAGTTGTAATTAAATAAAAATTAATCTAACAGTTCTAATTTTATTTGTACAGCTATAAATGGTTGTGTTATAGTAAGATCCTATATATATATATATAGTAGAATTAAAAAGGAAAATATGTCTCCACAAATAGGACAAGTGGCAAAATATGTGAATATCTTATAGAGAAAATTTAGGATTCAAATCTCCCACTCCCCTCTCTCCCCTTATGACGGTGAAAATTAACTATCTTTATTAATTATTAAAAAAAAGATATAAAAATATACTGTGATTTTATACATTATCACTTTACATTGTTAGTAAATAAAAGCAAATTATTTTTTATCCCTTCAAAATGATAACATGATAAAATATATTTTAATCACATCATTTTTAAAACAATACCAAAATGATTTATTTTGTGACAAATTAATATTATTCCATTTTACAATATTAAAAAAACAAATCAATTTATTTAATTATGATTGATGACATATATTAATGGTTTGATCAATGTTTTATAACTTTTATATTATTAGATTGTCTTGTTATGGAGTAATGTTATTGTAACAAACATGTTCTGGCTAATATATATAATTTATTATTTTGTATGTATTTTAGTCTCCGTTTATTTGTGGAAAATATACTACTACTACTTAGATTGTCTTGTTATGGAGTAATGTTATTATACCAAACATGTGCTGGCTTATATATATATAATCTATTATTTTATATGTATTTTAGTCTCCATTTATTTATGGAAAATATTTTATCTTTGAAAAATATTTTTTCTGGAAAGTATTTTCTCTTTCGATGTTTGGTTGTAACATTAAAAAATAATTGAAAAATATCATGTTTTGTGACATCCATACTTTTTATTATTTAAATTATTTTTTTTGTAATGGACCTAATTTATATTTTTTTACAAATCATCTCTTTATAATGGATATGATGTATTAATAGAAAGTATATATGATAATTAAATGTAGAAAATAATGAAATGAAAAAAATGAGAAAATAAAAATAAAAAAAGGGAAAGAAGAAAAGAAGGAGAGAAGGTAAAAAATAAGGAGAAAATAAAAATAAAAAGAGGAAAATGAAAAAAGAAGGAGAGAATGTAAAAAAGTGAGGAGAAAGCAAAAAAAAAGAGAAAAAGGATAAAAAATGAAAGAAAAAAATAAGAAGAAAATAAAAATAAAAAACGAGGAAAAAGAAAAAAGAAG
>CATIWK010394195.1:0-12159 GCA_949634005.1 Mallotus japonicus
GATAAAAAATAATTGTTATTGAAAATTGAAAAAAAAAAGTACAAATGCATAAAGTGAAATTTGGGCGCTATATATGCATCAAAACAGTATTTTGATGCAAAATACAGCTGCTTTTGACGCAGCATTGGAGACAAAAGGGGCATTATTTTTGCGTTTTAACGCCCCATTGGAGATGGCCTAAGAGCATCTTCAATAGGCTCTTTATTTAAGTAAATTTTTTTATTTTAAAGAGTGAAATCAAAAAAATGATTTCCAATAAATTCTTTATATTTTTATTTTAGAGTAGAGAGTTGGTTTGATTCTCTACATATAGAGAGTCAAACCTCACTCTCTATTCTAAAATATTTCAATTTCCTATGCAGAATATTAATTGATGTTTACCTATTTATTGAAAATAATTCTCTTTTATCAAATAGAAGAAAAAAATTAAATAAATAAAGGGAAATCTTATAAAAAATAAAAGAGAAAAAAATTAAATATTAATATTTATTAAATAAAATAAAATAAAAAATAAAAATATATAAAATTTATTGGAGTTATAGAAAATTTTTCACTCGTTATAATGTTTGTGATTTAGATATTCACTTTTTTGAAATAACAACGAAATGATGTAGATAAAACGCTTTTAATTCAAGCTAATAATATAGTACACAAATATATTGACAGGTTGAGGCGGTGATGGAACAAGTGATAGAACAAAATCTTCATCATTTGGGCTTTGCTCCTTTCCTACACAAACATTATATCTTTCCAAAATCAAATATCAATTTCAAGGTCCATTCACCTTGATGTGAAAATGCATGTTTCTTCGATAGAAATCTTTGGGTTGGTTTGATTGATTTGGGAAGGAAGTAGAAATATTAGTTTCTGGCGTTTGACTATAAAATTTGCTCGCTGCTAAGACCATCTCTAATAAACTTTTGTTTAAGTAAAATTTTTTATTTTAAAGAGTGAAATAAAAAAAATGATTTCTAATATATTCCCTATATTTTTATTTTAAAGTAGAGAGTTGGTTTGACTCTTTACATGTAGAGAGTCAAATCTCACTCTCTATTCTAAAATATTTCAATTTCCTATGCAAAATATTAATTGATGTTTACCTATTTATTGAAAATAATTCTCTTTCATCAAATGGAAGAAAAAAATTAAATACATAAAGGGAAATCTTGTAAAAAATAAAAGAAAAAAATTAAATATTAATGTTTATTGGATAAAGCACAATGAAGATTAAAAATATATAGAGTCTATTGGAGTTATACAAAAATTTTTCACTTGAGATGCTTGAGATGCTTTTTAAAATAAAGAATACTATTGGAGATGCTCTAAGATATATATATACTTTTTTCTATAGTGCACAAAAACTTTTATCGGTAGATATTATTGCGTTTCGAAAATATTTCTATATCAGAAACTTTAGAAGATTTCTTGAAAACATTTCGGAATCATTTCTACAAATATAAAAAAAATAAAAATCATATCTCCTATTAAAAAACACATATTTTCCTAAATAAAAATTCGTTTTATATTTTTCTTTTTTTTGAAGAATTTTATATTTTTCTTAACTAAACTAAATAATTTTTATAATTATATTATTTGCATTTGATACCCCAGGTATCCGGTAGTCACAAGAATTCTGACTATTTTAGAGTCGAGCCGGGTGGACCTACAAAAGGGTAAAGCTCTGTCAATATTTATTTTCTCAATACATAAGACTCAAATCTGAAATCTTACTTATGAGAATCCAAACTTCTCATCACTTGAACCAACAAATATTGGTTCTATAATTATACTATTAATTGATAGAATAAATAAAATTTTTCAAAATTTATATATAAAATTTATATTTATATATATTCATATATTTTTAACATTCATTTATATATACTTTTAATATTTAAACATTTTCTTATTTTCGTTCCTATATTCTTAAAAATTGTGGTTTTTCCGTATCTGTTTTCATATTTCCTCGTTTCTATTTCGGTGCTACATAAGTATTTTGTCGTCTTCAGTTAAATTTGATTGTCTATTGACCAATTATATGAAAGATGAGACCTTGAGTAACCTTTGTCTCATGTGCACAAAGCTCGAAAAATAACACAGCAAAGGTTTGGCGTGCTCTATAATTGCAGAGCAGTTATCGTATAGCCGTTGACTTGTTAATCTCACGCTATCAATGTTCATCTCATAATCGAAATATGGATTTGAGTCTGCAATCGATCGCGATTTCTGGGTTCATCTCTTTGATATTTCTCTCGTTTGCGTTACTTAGCAGGGCAAGGATTGTCAGGAGGAGCCATAAGCAAGCACCTGAACCAGCTGGAGCATGGCCAATCATTGGCCATCTTCATCTGTTAGGTGGTTCAGATAATCTGATTCACCATACGCTTGGTTTGATGGCTGACAAGTATGGTCCTGCCTTCAGCCTCCGCCTTGGAAGCTGCCGTGCTTTTGTGGTTGCTAGTAGTGAAATGGCAAGGGATTGTCTCACCACTAATGACAGAGCTTTTTCATCTAAACCCACAACAGCAGCCACAAAACACATGTGTTATGACCATGGAGTGTTTGGCTTTGCACCGTATAGCCCCCACTGGCGTGAGATGCGTAAGATCGTAACCTCTGAACTTCTTTCAAACCGTCGACTGCAGATGGTCAAGAATGTTCTGGCTTCTGAAGTTGATACGTGGATAAGGAAGCTATATAGTCTTTGTGTTGAAAATAGAATATCACAGGTGCTTGTTGAACTTAATCAATGGTTTGAGGATCTGACACTTAATGTGATGATCAGAATAGTGGCTGGAAAACACTTCTCAGGTGGGTCTAATGATGGTGAGGCCGGATGGTGCCAGAAGACTATTGCTGAGTTCTTGCACTTGATGGGCATTTTTGTGGTTTCAGATGCACTTCGATTTCTAAGTTGGTTAGATTTGCAGGGGCATGAGAGGGCAATGAAGAAGACAGGAAAGGAATTGGATGCTATGCTTGAAGGCTGGCTGGGTGAGCATCGCCGAAGGAAAGCTTCTGGAGTGCTCAAGTCTGAGGAGGATCAAGATTTCATGGATCTCATGTTATTGCTTGAGGAGGAAGGACGACTCTGTGGTTTTCCTTATGATGAAAATACAAGTATCAAGGGTACTTGTCTGGTATGACAATTCAATATGAACTTAATTTGAACTCCTTAACTTGTCTGTTAATGATCTATTCTTTGTCTCGAGAAACTTACAGTATCTAATCTAATCTTTACTGATATAGACTGGACAAGGAACATAATCTGATGGAATGTTCTTTCAAGTTTACCGCAGGCTGTTATTTCAGGTGGCGTTGACGCCACAGCAGTAATGCTGACATGGGCAGTCTCATTGCTGCTGAATAATCGCTTTGCATTGAAAAAAGCACAAGAAGAATTGGACCTTCATGTAGGGGATGAACGTCAAGTGGACGAATCAGACATTAAAAAGCTGGTGTATCTTCAAGCTATAGTCAAGGAAACCCTCAGGTTATACCCTGTAGCACCGCTCTCAGGACCCCGAGAATCTATAGAAGATTGCAGTGTAGCAGGTTACCACATCCCAGCTGGAACTCGCCTGATAGTAAATGTATGGAAGATTCAAAGGGATCCAAAATTGTGGCCAGATCCATTGACCTTCCGACCAGAGAGATTTCTCACGAGCCATGTGGACATTGATGTCAGAGGTCAACACTTCGAGCTTATTCCTTTTGGTTCTGGTAGACGATCATGCCCAGGTTCCTCATTTGCACTCCATGCCTTTCACCTGACACTTGCTAGACTCCTTCAATCATTTAATCTAGCCACCCCTATGGATCAGCCAGTTGACATGACTGAGAGACCAGGAATGGTTGCACCAAAAGCAACCCCATTACAAGTTATCCTTTCCCCTCGTCTTCCAGTTAGACTCTATTGCTAATTAGTTAATATATAAATTGTTTGAGCTGTCTGTTCACTGGTTTCTGTCTTGATCTTAGGTCCAACAGTACAATATTTACATTCCATTTCCATGGTGCATAATTTATATACTCATGTACTAAGCTCATTGTCATTTTATATTTCACCATATTTACATTTCTGCTCTGATTGCATGCCATTTCTGCTCTGATCAAAGGGGCTACGCCAGTGTTGTCAATTTCATTGAATTAGAATCACTGCTATGAACCTTCTTCTAGTACACAACTCAACTCAATTCAATTAATTCGGTTATAGTTAATTTTCTGTTGTTTGTTGATCTATTGATGTTTTCTTGTTCAATTTTTGCGTGGCCTTTCAGTTTTTGCTTTTTTATAGTTTTCATAGAGTAAATCCTAGTTGTTTTGCATCAAATCAAAGTTTATCTTAGTGTAAGGATGAAGTACTTGTCGTTTTCTTTTCAGCTTTCTATTGCCAGTCGTTCTGAACTTGTCAAAGACCAGTGTTTCTTTATTATTGCCAAAATTGAAATCGAAATAACCAGTGTTCCCATTTACGCATTTCAAGAATATCTCCAAAATGAGTAAAATACACAACACATTATCATTACTATGCAACTTCAATTTCCCTGCAAACAAATTATAAAAGAGTAAGAAGTTTATTTGATTTCAAGCCTTATGTTTCCGTTCTAAAGATTTTTTTTCGTTGATGGATGGATTGGAAACCGATGACTTTGCATAAAACATTGTGGTATAAGACCTGTAAGAAATTAAGCATTCATATTTTATATATAAAATTTTTCCCTGTTTAGGGCTTCAGCAGCCTAAGTTTTCGAATATTGGTAACAAGATTTTCTATCAAATCGAGATCAGAGGTTTTTGCTTGCCATTGCTTGGGACTTTGTTATGTGCCAACAACATTCTGTCATATTTAGACCATGTATCTAGTCATGGTTTTGTTGTTGCACGTCACTTTTACCAGTTGAGCACTTCACGCGGTGGTTTGAAATGAATGCTGGTGGTTAAAAATAAAAAAAAAAAAGCATGTTCAGCTCATGTCATAGTCTAATCTAACTATCCTCACCCTTAGAATTTTCTAGTTCAAGTCATAGGAATACGAAGCAATCTTTCGGTTGGTTTGATTGATATGAGAAGGAAGTAGAAATCTTATTCTTTGACGTTTTACTGTAACTGATCTCGTGGCGCAATTAAATTTATTTCCTACCATGACATCGATTTTTGTTGTCTTCAGTTGAATTTGATGGTCTATTGACCAATTAGATAAAAGATGGACGACATGCTCAATAAAAGAACAAAGGTCTGGTGTGCTCTATTGTTGCAGTTATCGTATCGGCGTTGACTTCTTGATATCCTCAATTCTCATGCCTATCTCTGTTCATCTCATAATCGAAATATGGATTCAAGTCTGCAATTGATTGCGTTTTCTGGGTTCATCTCCTTGATATTTATCTCATTTGCGTTACTTAGCAGGGCAAGAATTAATAAAAGGAGCCATAAACATGCACCTGAACCGGCTGGAGCATGGCCAATCACCGGCCATCTTCATCTATTAGGCGGTTCAGATAATTTGATTCACCATACGCTTGGTTTGATGGCTGACAAATATGGTCCAGCCTTCAGTCTTCGCCTTGGAAGCCGCCGTGCTTTTGTTGTTGCTAGTAGTGAATTGGCAGAGGATTGTCTCACCACTAATGACAGAGCTTTTTCATCTAAACCCACAACAGCAGCCACAAAGCACATGTGTTATGACCATGGAGTGTTTGGCTTTGCACCGTATAGCCCCCACTGGCGTGAGATGCGTAAGATAGTAACCTTTGAGCTTTTTTCAAACCGTCGACTGCAGATGGTCAAGAATGTCCTGGCTTCTGAAGTTGATCTGTGGATAAGGAAGCTTTATAGTCTTTGTGCTGAAAATAGAAGATCACAGGTGCTTATTGAACTCAATCAATGGTTTGAGGATCTGACACTGAATGCGATGATCAGAATAGTGGTTGGAAAACACTTTTCAGGTGGATCTGATGACGATGAGGCCAGATGGTGCCAAAAGACTATTGCTGAGTTCTTTCACTTGATGGGCATTTTCGTGGTTTCAGATGCTCTTCCATTTCTACGTTGGTTCGATTTCCAGGGGCATGAGAGGGCAATGAAGAAGACAGGAAAGGAATTGGATGGTATGCTTGAAGGTTGGCTGGGTGAGCATCGCCGAAGGAAAGCTTCACGAGTGCTCAAGGCTGAGGGGGATCAGGACTTCATGGACCTAATGTTATTGCTTGAGGAGGAAGGGCGACTCTCTGGCTTTCCTTATGATGAAAGTACAAGTATCAAGGGTACTTGTCTGGTATGACAATTCAATATATACTTAATTTGAACTCTTGAACTTGTCCGTTAATTATATTTCATAGGAGCTCATAATCTTGAGAAGCTTACAGTTTTGATGACAGTCTCCAATCTAATATTTACTGATATAGATTGGATGAGGAAGATATTTTGATGTATGTTCTTGCAAGTTTCCTGCAGGCTGTTATTGCTGGTGGCAGTGACACCACAGCAATAATGCTGACATGGGCAGTCTCATTGCTGCTGAATAATCGCTTCGCATTGAAAAAAGCACAAGAAGAATTGGACCTTCATGTAGGGGTTGAACGTCAAGTGGAGGAATCAGACATTAAAAAGTTGGTGTATCTTCAAGCTATAGTCAAGGAAACCCTCAGGTTATACCCTATAGCACCGCTCTCAGGACCCCGAGAATCCATAGAAGATTGCACTGTAGCTGGTTACCATGTCCCAGCTGGAACTCGTTTGATAGTGAATGTATGGAAGATTCAAAGGGATCCAAAATTGTGGCCAGATCCATCAACCTTCCGACCAGAGAGATTTCTCACAACCCATGCGGATATTGATGTCCGAGGACAACACTTCGAGCTCATTCCTTTTGGTTCTGGTAGACGATCATGCCCAGGTTCCTCATTTGCACTCCATGCTCTTCACCTGACACTTGCTAGACTCCTTCAATCATTTAATCTGGCGACCCCCATGGATCAGCCTGTTGACATGACTGAGAGACCAGGAGTAATTACACCAAAGGCAACCCCATTACAAATTAACCTTTCCCCTCGTCTTCCAGCCAGACTCTATTGCTGATGAGTTAATGTATAAATTGTATCGTCTGTTCATTAGTTTCTGTCTTTTGAGGGTCGATCTTAGGCGTAATAGTAGTATTTACATTCCATTTCCACTGAGCATCATTCGTGTACTCGTGTACTCAGCTCACTGTTATATCATATTTCACCGTATTTACATTTCTGCTCTGATTGAATGCCATTGACTTGTAATACCCTGGAATTGCACTTGCACTACAATCACACTTGCTAGACTTGTTCAAGCATTTGAATGAGCAACTGATTATAAAGATCGGCCTGTTGACATGACAGGGTGGTCAGTAATAAATACAGCAAAAGCAACTCCTCTACAGGTTCTGCTTTTGCTTCGTGTCCGTGTATTTCTTCACCCTTCCGAAAAATTTCTCCACAACTATTTGCTGCTCCGCACAAGGACTTTTTAATTTATATATATGTGTTTGATGATATTTTTTAATTATTAAACTGAAGTGGGTTTTCACTGTTAAAAAAGGGCTCTTAAAAACGCGTCTTTGTTACTTGCTAGTAATGCACAGGAGAGTATTGAACCGAATAGAGAAAATGATCTGATCAAAGGGGCTACGCCAGTGTCGTCAATTTCCTTGAATTAGAATCACTGGTATGAACATTCTTCTAGTTCACAATTCAAGTAATTCGGTTACAGTTAATCTTCTGTTCTGTTGTTAGTTGTCTGTTCTGTTAGTTGATCTATCGATGTTTTCTTGTTCAATTTTTTTGCTTGGCCTTTCAAGTGTTGCTTTTTATGATTTTCAGAGACTAAACCTTAGTTGTTTTGCTTCAAATCAATTGATTTTATTTTAGTGTAAAGATGAAGTACCTGTCTTTTTCTTTTCAGTTTTCAATTGGCAGTCGTTCTGGCTTATAGTAATTGAAAAAACTTGTCAAAGACTTGTGTTTCTTTACAGTTGCCAAAATTGAAATCGAAATAACTACCATTCTCATTTACCCATTTCAAGAATATTTCCAAAATGAGTAAAATACAGATTACAATATCATTATATGTAATGTCAATTTTCTTCCCAAAGATATAATCACGAAAAGGTAAAAACTTTATTTGATTTCAAGCCTTATGCTTCCGTTCTGAACATTTTCTTTCGGTGGATGGAAACGATGCCTTTGCAAGAAAGCACTGTGGTATAAGGCCTGTAAGAAATTAAGCATTCATATTTTCTGTATAAAATTTTTCCCATTTAGGGTTGTCTTCAGCAGCCTAAGTTTTTGAATATTGGTGACAAAATTTTCTATCAAATCAAGATTAGAGGTTTTTGTTTGCCATTCCTTGGGACCTCTTTTACCAGCTGAACACTTCATGCAGTGGTCTGAAATGAATGCTGGTGGTTAAAATCATGAAAGGAAAAGCACAAAGGATCTCTGATATTAACAATTCTGCTACAGTTATGGTTCATGGAAGTATTATAATTCTGAGTAATGACTTTTTTCCAAATATAACAGTATTGTGTAGTTTCTTTGGAGTGAGATTTATCTGTTATATTTACTGCTTAAGCACTAGGAAATACTCCTATGGTCTTACCAATTTTTGCTGATGCATTTTTGTCCTTGTCTTGTTGTCTTCTTTGTTTGTGCTTATCCGTGGGGATCAATTCTCATTTTTAAATTGCCTTGTTTGTGTAAGAAACTTGTAAAAGTCATTCATTTGTTTTTAATGGCTTTATTTTAATATTAATCTCTGTCGTTTAGCTCCAGAAATTCAGTCAATTCTCCTCCTTTAGTTAATAGCCATATCTCTGTCGTTTAGCTCCAGAAAAAACTTGTAAAAGTCATTCATTTGTTTTTAATGGCTTTATTTTAATATTAATCTCTGTCATTTAGCTCCAGAAATTCAGTCAATTCTCCTCCTTTAGTTAATGGCCATATAGTAGATTCTTTGTACAGCGATGATTCAATGAATGAATGAGAACACCCACCACAGAAGCTAAAATTATAAGCGTTCATCATGGTTTGTCTTTCACCAAAATAGCTTAAGCTTTAAACTAATTGGTTTTTGGCTCCCCCTCAATTATATGCTTTTTATATTTTATTTTTCTTTTATCCCTTTCATTTTCCAACATTCACCTATCTTTATCCTTTACCATAAGTGCAGGAGAAACGAGTTTATTCTTGATTTGCCGCTAGTATTTTAGTCAATTATCGTGGCAGCAGTTTTGTAGGTTCTGTCGGGTTGGAGTTGATTAAATTAACAATAAAATAATTATTACCACATAAAAATATAGGACAATATAATAATGAACAAGAAATATTTTTCACTAAATAAATTCACTATTACAAAGGAAATTATTTGTACAACCCAAACTCACAAATTATTTCCACTCTTGTACATTTGCTACAACACTCACCCACTAGTACCCCACTCACTCTTTGCTCTCACGTTGCATGAACCTCACTACACATACCACTAACTCCTTTTTTTTATATGCACACACAGCACTCAATTTACTTGTTTTCACTCAACGCACACGCTCACAAATGAACCACACACACTTGATGCATACTACATTCCTATGCAAGAATGGCTATTTATAGCCAATGTCCACCTTGCTAATTAAAAAAAATCTTGCCTTTGTCAGACAATTTAGCGAACTTGCAATAATTGCCGACAATTGTTTTTGGGAAAAGTTGTCAATCTTGCTAAAACAATAATTTCTGACAATTGTTTTTGGACCTTTTATATTAGTAATGATCTTTCGTTCTGAGGTTTCAATATCATCCAGTCGATTTGTTTATTCTTTCTTTGAAACTTTTCATCTTGTGCTGAAGTAGCCAAAATGTTGACTATGTAAGCTTGATGTGGATCAAGCGGCCTTAGCATTCTTGGATAGGTTTGATCGAGTCCAAGTGCGCAAGCGGGCTTCAACGGGCCCTAACTCCTAGCATAGAATGAGCTGTGGGGCCCATAAGATGTCAAAACGAAGCTGATTCAGAGATCTACAATGGGTGTAATAGCTTTGCCTGTTGCAATCCAGCTTTTTCCTCAAATTCGTTTGTTTTGGGCCTTAAATTTCCATTTGAAGTTTTATTTTATTTTTGGGATATTTTTAGTATTTTGCTGTTTTATTTTTAGGGTTTTCGGTTGTAGCCCTATTTATTCATCTTTTTTCATTGTTATGAGACAGTTTTCATTGCAATTGATAATCAGAGATTATTTCTCCCAAATTTCGTGTAATTTGGATGCCTATTTCCTGGTAATTGTGCACAATTCAACAGGGTTTAAAAGATTATTAGTCGGTAGTCGTGCGCGATTCAACGCCTAGTAATATTTATCAAGTTCTTGTAGCTTCCGCTACGTCAGGTGGTATCAGAGCCCCAGTTCGTTCTTTGGGGTTGTGTTAAAAAAAAATGGCAAGAAGGAGACAACAACGACTTGAAGATGTGTATGACCGTGAGGTTGAACAATAGCGACTCGACCAGAGGATGGATGAGAGATTTGAGCGGATGATGGAGCAGATGACGGAGAGGATGACTGCTCTATTGGCCAACCAGAATCAGAACAATCCCCCTCCACAAAATCGTAATAATTTTGTGGAAAATTCTGATGAGGGCAGTAGCGATGAGGAGGTTGAGGTTCCTCGTAGGCGACGGAGGGATGAGCCTGAGGAGGATCGCAGACGATGGGAGACTGGAATGCGGACTGAGATTCCAGAATTCCATGGCAACCTGCAACCTGAAGAGTTTCTGGATTGGTTAGCCACGATTGAAGAAACTCTGGATTTCAAAGGTGTACCTAAGAATAAGCGGGTGCCTTTGATTACCACAAGGCTGCGAGGTAGGGCAACAACATGGTGGCAGCAAGTGAAATTAACCAGGAACAGATTAGGGAAGGCGAAAATCGTGACCTGGGAGAAGATGAAGAAACATCTGCGTTCGGAGTTTCTGCCTTATAATTTCCAAAGGTTGATGTACCAGCGTTTGTAGAATCTGAAATATAATGCTAAGTTAGTGGACGAATATACCACTAAATTTTACCAATTAATTGCCAGGAATGAGTTGCAAGAAACAGAGGACCACCTGGTAGCTCGTTACATTGGTGGCCTCCGAGCATAAATCCAGGATACCGTGAACATGCTCGATCCAGTTTCTGTGTCTGCAGAGCACCAGTGGGCTTTGATGGTTGAGAGGTAGTCCAGGCGTACTAGTAGTATTATTCAGAATTCTGGCATTGGCAGCAGCAGTGGCGTGAACAAGTGGCCAAGTAGCAGTGCTGGTAGTGGTGTTGTCAACAAGGGACCTGGACAGTTTGCTAGGACCCCTGGTAGCAGTAATATGAAGTGCTTTGGGTGAGGGGAAGTTGGCCATAGACAGGTTGAATGCAAAAAGACTGCAGCCAAGAAAACTTTGTTTGTTGACACTGATGAGTGTGAAGATTATGACATAGAGATTAAGGGAGAGGCTGTGTATGATGACGAAGCAGCTGATGAAGTGCAGTTGGAAGGGGATATAGGGACTGCGCTGGTGGTTAGGCGAGCCTGTTTGACCCCAAGAGCTGCGGATGAGACTGATTGGCTGCGAAACAATATTTTCCAGTCCACTTGTACAATCAAGGATAAGGTATGTCGTTTTGTAATTGATGGTGGCAGTTGTGAAAATATTGTGTCTGATGAGGCTGTACAAAAACTGAAAATTGAAACAGAAAAGCATCCTAAACCTTATAAGCTTGCTTGGCTTAAAAAAGGGGGAGAGGTTTGTGTGTCTAAACATGCTTTGGTTCCTTTTTCGATTGGAATGAAGTATAAAGATACTGTTTGGTGTGATGTTGTAGCTATGGATGCGTTTCACTTGTTGTTGGGTAGACCTTGGCAGTATGATCGGGATGTCATTCATAATGGACGAACTAACACATATGGCTTTATGTTTGATGGAGTTAAAATTTTTTTGCTGCCTAGTAGACAGGTGTTGGAAAAGCCTAAACCTACAGGTGAAGTTAATACCCTACTGTCCTTGGCCCAATTTGATGAGGAATTACAGGAAACAGACTTCGGGTATATGCTGGTGGGAAAGGAGGTGACAGACTTGGTTCAAACTTCAGAGGCTGTGGCTCCACTTATTG